>JAPDDN010000230.1:0-47343 GCA_027422405.1 Ptychobarbus kaznakovi | reverse complement strand
GGCCCTCCGTTCATTTTTCGGAGCTGTTGAGCATCGTTCACTCAGCGGCAGCGGCTCTGAAGCTGGGCGCATTTATCTGTATCATGCACAATGAATGCACCGCTGGAGGTTTGCGGCATGATAACGCGCATGGCTCGGACTCGGGCAGGCCAGTTAATCCGCGCTGTGTGGATGATAACAGACGGACTTCGACCAAACGCAAACTCCCCCATTCAATCCCCGACACAATGAAACCTTTCAGCACCAATCCCCCGCTGGGGAGTGCCAAAAAGCCATGCTGAGGAGTCGAGGGGGAGGCAATGTTTTGTTCTGTTGCATGCTGGTATTTGTAGTTTTGTCAGCACAGCACGATGTTATAGAATTACTGTAACGTTCTAAAAACCCGACTCCTAAAGTACTACATTTACTGTAGTTTATTGTAGAAACGACTGTGTTCATGTAACGTTATGACGTTGTGCATTATTTTATCCATTTTATGTTTTATTATTTTTATTTTACGTTCTTCAAAATAGCCACCATTTCCCTTCATAAAAGCTTTGCACACGCTGCCTTTAATTTAGTAATTTTTGAAGAAAAGGAAATTGGTAAGTTAAGTTAGAATTACAGAGAAAAATTATACGCTTATAGCCTTTTATTTTATGCTTAACGAGGCAATTATGTCTTTTAATAGCCTGTACTTTACTGAAAAACTTTAAATCAGTCAAAGTGTTAGGCTATGTTATGTTTTTGGCATTATTTAAGTGTGATCTTTTTTGTATGTTTTTTTTAACCATGGGACCTTTCATTGCATTACCTGTGTATATATATTTGCAGTAACAATCAGATTTTAGTTTAAATAGATTGGTATATTAGCATTAGCTACGTAAACTAATGTATAGGCCTGTAATTTAGTAAATTGATCCTGTGGTCATGTCTTTTCTACTAACAACCTTAAAGAATCCTGATTCCTCTCCAACTATTTCAATAATTCCAGTGAAGACAAACTGTGGCAACAGCTTTTTTGGAGGGTAAATGTGTTATTTGTTATACAGTGGCAATTGTCTTCCAGACTAAATGTAACTATATAGCACAAACATAAGATTGCATGTGGTACATGTGAACAGTCATGAAAATGTACTCTCTTTAAGTACACTTAGGCAGTCTTTCATTTGATTAATACTAAGCACACTTCTTTTTCGCGTAGGGTCACGCTGTGCTTTGAACTGCCTGAAAAAGAAATGAAAATCTGCATCTCTAAATACTTTTAATTTTGAAAAACAAACAGTCACAAAAGCACAGAAGGGAAACACTTTATTTATATGTTCACTGTTCAAAAAATCACTGCCAGTTATGCTGAATAGGCCACTTAGATTTGTTGATTTGTGTTATAAGTTTTAATATACTACTTCTGATGTGATGGGAAATTTAAAGCATTATATGTGTAGTGAAAATAAAAATATAAGACAAAACAGCTCTGAGTTTTAATTCTATGATTAATTCATTCTCAGAGAATAGTGCAGACATCAAAGGCAGCAGATGCCTGTACGAGGTTTATAAATATCATATGAGGGCTTGTATTGCAGGTTGCTGCACAAAATTCAGGTCATGCAAGTGAATTAACTCAGAGGGCAAAATGAATTGAAAGTGCAAACAGCACAGACAGTCTATTAATGCGGTCACATTCTTCTATCAGCTACAGTTTCTAAATGACTGAATTAACTACATTCAATAATTTAGCAAAGCATAATTCTTATAACTATTAAATAAAACATAATAATAAAATCATTAGTTAATATCTTCATATAGTAAAGTCTTCAAAAGTATTTAAACTGTCTTCATATTGATTCCAATACCATGTAGACTAGACTAGTGTTATTTGAAGAAGCACTGTTGTGTTTATACCACTAGATTGCAGTGCAGACTTAAATGTCAAATGTGCGCACAAAAGTATACTGACTCACAAAATTACTGACATGGATGAAATCAATGTAACGTAATCAGTATGATAAAACTAGTGGTGTATTTTCTTCATTGCTATACAGGCATATGGTTGTCACATTTTGTATTGCCTTTTGGTAAATCAGTCGATAATTGTCTGGACACAATGGCACAAGCTGGAATGTCTTTGACCGTGGCAAACATTTTTACCCCAAAACAGTTGCTCTTTCCAAACTATTCTAGCCGCAAGAAGAAATATGAAGATGGTGTAAAAAGAGAATGGAAATGGTGTAAAATGTTTAAGATATTCATAGTTCCTGTGTTATAATTCTGTCTTTCAATTCTCCATCATTATCCACTCCTGTTTCCATCATTATTCAATCCTCTTCCTCTCCTTCAGCGTCACCCTCTCCTCCTCCCTCTTGCATAAACTCCACCATCAGTTCAGCAGTACAGGTGGCTTCTCCCAGACTGTTGACGGCTTTGCAGGTGTACTTGGCATCATTATCAGGACAGACCTCTGAGATCACCAGGCTACAGTGGCCATCCTCTTCATAGTCAATCTGGAAGTGACGCGTCTCCTTAATAGGCTGGTCTTCCTTGTACCACACAACTTCAGGGTCTGGGTAGCCTTTGTGTGTAGAAGACAGTAAATCAGTAATAAATCCAAAAAGAAATGAGCGAGTAACCCTTTAACTCACCTTGCACCTGTGTCGTCAGTAGATACATGCACCTGATCATTGTCAGTTCTGCTTGTTTGTGACACTATGCAGTAGGTGCGTTCACACCACATCGTAATTACCGTGATAACAAGATATCAACTTGTAAAAAGTGTTCACGTCCTTGTAGAACTCGTAATTACAACTTGTAAACTGGATCTTTTCAGAGAGCTACGACTTGCACTACCTAAGATTCATTAGGCACTATGTTTAGGTATTGATAGTGTGATAGTTCCGTGTCCGCGTCCAAGGATGTGAGCAGCTCCAAGTAGAACGTCACGTGTTGTCACCTTGAAATTACAGTAATTACAACATGGCTTGAATGAAGCATAATTTACGCTGCTTTTGGTAGATTGCATTGGTCATTATGGAAATGATCTGGCTGCATATGTGTTGTTTAATTTGCGCATTGTCATGAGATCACCTGCAGAATATTCCACTCCTGTTGGCACTTTTATGGGATTGTGTTCTCATGCTAATTTGCCCTGTTTAGTAAATCTGTCCCTTAAAGTATAAATAAAAGCCTTCAAGGTCAAAGGTCATTACCCTCGATCTTGCAGTCAAAGCGGGCAGCACTGCCTTCCACCACTTCTACATCCTGTATGACCGAGGTGAAGCTGGGGGCCACAGGGGTGCGGTTTTCATCCTCCACATTCTCAAGGAAAGGGGCAGGAGGCTCTTCTAAACACAAACACATGTATTAATGTGCAATTAACATTTTAACATGTATGACATTTAATAGGCAATGTTCAGCATCAATATTGAAAATTGGTTGCTGGGCCATTACCGTCAGTCGGGGAACTTTTCTTTGGACCGATTCCTCCTAACATTCCCATAGAACTGAACCTGGAGATGGCTCGCACCGCATTCCCTGTTTTCTGCACTCACAAACATGAAGTTTGTGCATGAAGCACATTTACCCATGTAACTCATAGAAAATTAATTATTTGTCTAATAAATCAAAATAAATGCCAGTGCTTTAACCTGCCAGCGGCGTTTCAGGATATACTTCTTCATCCTCTCTTTGGAAAGTCGTTTAGCCTCCATATTTTTGGTGTCTTGTTTGAGCCAAGAGTGCTCTAAACACTGAGCGCAGGTCAGTCTGGCCCTACGGAATGGGATTTATAGGGTCATATAATTGTCTTTGTCTTGATCATTAACTTTTCCCATTACACCCTCCATTTACAATAATGTAGATTTGACTAGGTTCTTTGTTAGTTGTTACGGGTCTGTGCCAAGAGCTCAGGATGTGTTTTTCAAGAAATATGCATCTACACTGTGCTCTACAAAGCTTTTTGAATAACTTCGAACAATTTTGGTATTTCCATCAAAATTATTATTTTTCTGATTCAAAACTTTCTTCAGAAGTTTTTCTGATGCTTACTTCATGTTCTTTTTTAGGAGACTGCTGATGAAGTCTTTGGCCTGATCTGAAATCTCATCAAACGCCTCATCCTCAAAATCCCAGGTTGCTGAAGTGACATTGGATAGAGTTTCATTGTCATTGTCTCCCATGAATGGAGAGAGACCACTGACACTGAGGGTAAACAAGAGGAAGGGGATTAGGCAATAATCTTGGATTCTGTTAGCGCACATTCAACCAAAATGTGAAGCAGGCACAGCAGGACTAAAAGTATCCCTTAAGTCAAAAAATTTATTTATTTATTTAAAAAAATATTTTTGAGCCCAAATTTGTTTAATTCAACAAGGATGCATTAAATAGATCGAAATATAAATTGTGTTGTATTACAGTTTCCACAAATAATTATGTAGCAATAAATAAATTAATACAAAATAACTTGAGAACCAAATCAGCATATTATAATGGTTTCTGAAGGATCATGTGACACTTAGCTGCAAATTCATTTTTTTCACATGGATAAATTACATAAAATAATCTAATATAAAACAGCTATTTTGAATGTCAATAACATTTCACAATATTACATTTCTAACTGTATTTTTTATCAAATAAATGCGGCCTTAGTGAGAATAAGAGGGAATAATTTTTTATTTCTTTAAAAAAATATTACTAACACAAAACTTTTGAACGGTAGTGAATACATTCTGTATATATTCATATTTATTGATTATGGTGTTATATATTCAATGAAGTGTATTCTGTAAAAAAAATGCTAAACATCTCATAGTTTAGAGAATAGTTTTATTCTCATAGTTTTAAAATCATACAGTTTACAGTAGAGGCGATATTTAAATATATAGATGCAATGTTTAGTGGATGGGGTGGAGCAGTTTCAGGTATTCTCATCTGCAATATAAAAAAAAATGATAAATCAAGTTTGATCAGGACAATTTTGCAGTTCATAGCAAAAAAAAAAAGATGTTTAGGAAAGGATTGAGCATTTTATTTTATTTTAATTTATTTTTAATTGCTGTTTAGTGTTTTGAGAAAAAAAGAGATAAAATAAAAAATGGCATTTTACAGCAGGGGGCCATTAACCTCTTGTAACCTGGAGATAAAAGTAACTGACACAAGTCAGTTAAAATATTTATACTCTACCTCCAAGCAATCGAAATTGTGTTTATGTGATAAATGGAAAAAGGAAGCTTGGTGAGCGAGTTGTCCAAAAACTAATAATAGCCTTAAAAGGAAATGTTTCCAGTCTTCAGCATTGATTACTGTGTCTTTATGTGCCACGGTTGTTTGCGACTGTTGGAGGAGTGATACCGATGTTGCTGAGATACTGATTTATCACTCACAGAATGTAACAGATGACGCCAATACTCCACATGTCTGTTGGGTAGCTGATAGCTTCATAGTTGATCACCTCAGGAGCTACAAACTCAGGAGTTCCAAACAGAACCTTCAGAGTGCCAGAATCCTCTGAAAACAGATTTTTTTTTAAATTAAAATTAAAACTGTGCCAGAAAACCAGACACGGTTTGTTTTTGCAGTTGTTTACGATTGTTTACCTAGCCTTCGAGCAAGTCCAAAGTCAATGAGCTTGATCTTGCTTCCTGTCTTGTTGATGCACATGATGTTCTCAGGTTTGAGGTCCAAGTGGACAATGCCCTGCTTGTGGATGAACTGAACTCCATCAATGATTTGCAGCATGTACTTAATCACCTCTCGCTCAGTCAGCTCGAAATCCTCATCAACGATTCGCTCAAACAACTCGCCTCCAGAAATCCTGCAGCCAGTGGGGACCACAATGACATTATCGTTAAACGACGCTAACCAATTACTGTCAGACTGCAATCTCAATGCATTGGAACTGTTTATAGACATTCCATATAACAACCAGATGAACAGTGTCTGGAGTGCTAAACAATTCTCTTACAGTCAGGGAGATTTAATTCTGGGCTATTTTCCATCATGCCTGCCAAGCTGAAGCAGAGAGCATCCATGCTTTCTTCTCCCCACCTCCTTGTTTCTCCATCTCACTATATAAGGACATGTGACACGCACTTCTCCCATCACAGGGTGCTGGATTTGACATTCCATTCTCACCATAAAAAGCTAAACTGGTGGAACGATTTAAAGGTGTTGAAAAAACAACTAACATACAATACAGCCTGTTCAAAGACACTAGGACACACAAGGTATGTTCACCAAAGTGACCTAATTTGATCACCGCTCCCAAACTGGAATGTCCGATGGCCTTCTCGTGAAACCTTTTATTTAGTGCCTGTATCATGTTAGTCTTTCTGCTTGGAAGATAGAAGACATAGGGACTCACATCTCCAAAACCATGACCAAGTCAGATTTTCCCTCAAAGGCATCCACACATTGCACCAGTTTGGGGTGGTGGAGGCTGTTCATGATGTCAATCTCCTGCCTCACATTTTCTTTATCCTTCTGTGAGAATGCCTTGATGAACTTCCCTGCCCATACCTTCTTGGTGGACTTTTCCGCAAGTTTGAAGACTTGACCAAATTTACCCCTTTTAGAAATAAGAGAAGGGCAATTGAAGAAACTGGAAGAAAAAATCTGGTACAGTAAATCCGAAATGGTATGTTATATTGATAATGCATCTCTTACGTTCCTAAGCGGTCCTCTATATCATATAAATCCTTCACACTGCAGTCTTTCTTGATGACCACATCTCTGTACTCTGGTTCTTTCTCCTCATCTGTGAAATGAACAGGATATGTATCAGACTGACCATGTGGGAGTCATGTTAGTAAACTCTGGGTTCAGGAGGGATGGAATGGTGGGCTAATTGCTTTGAACTTCATACCATCATCAGACACAGTGGCTCCAACGTCCTCCTCTTCCTTTTTCTCTGGAGAAAAATATTAATGCTTTTTAAAGGTTTAGTTTTTAAGTAGTGCATCAGCTCATCAGATTTATATTTTGGGGTCCAGTAGTCTGAGGCCACAGTAAATATATATATTTTTCCAATGTGAAAATATGTATGATTTCTTCCTCTTTCCATCCTATGTCTACATGATTGTTCCCCTTTTTATTTATTTAGTTCTATATTTCTTTAAAATGTGTAAATATATATTCCCTATAAATACAGTATATATTTACCTATAAATATATATTTACATACAGAAATATTTAATTAAATGTATAAAAAGGGGAATACACACACACACACACAACACACACACACACACACACACACACACACATTGATATAATACATTTCATATAACATACACTTAATATTGATATAATATACAATATGCATTTGCATTTAATTCATTTGCATTTAATTCACAGATACCATTATTGGTAAATATAACACACGCACGCACGCACGCGCACGCACGCACGCACACAGTAAATTTGATAGACTAATGATATATTTGACATTACATTTGTTAACATATTGCATAACATTCATTATATTAATTTATGCATATAATATAATAAAGACTTGAGTTTCTGCCAACTCGAGTGATGCTGCCATAAAGGCAGGAGAAATTCTAAAATGAAAATAATTAAATCATAAAATCATTAATCAGATGTTCTTTCTCACCTGTTACCTCCTCTACTCCTACTGTAATGGGCCCAGATTCTGCACTGGGCTCTCCAACTCCATACACATTAACAGCTCGAATGCGGAACTTGTACTGACGATCGGCGAGAAGGTTCTGGATGTGGTATGAGGTGCTGTTACAGGAGGTGAGGTCATTCCATGTGTTGTCAATTGAATTCCAGATCTCCAGGTTGTAGGACTGGACAATGCTGCCTCCATCGTAAGTGGGGCCGTACCAGGAGAGGGTGAGCGAGGACTTGCGGATGTCAGAGGCAGCAGGGATGCCAGCTGGCGGATCTGGCTTATCTGGTATGCAGATTTACATTGAAGAGGTCAGCATTAGTTATATAGAAAGCAATGCATATAAAGATAGGGAGACTACTAGTAAATATGCTTTATGTTACTATGTTGTATCAAAGTGCTAAATACAGTGCAGTCTCTCATAATCGCATCTTCCTCCTTCCTGCTTCTCATTATGTGTCACTTCCTGTCTTTGCTTACTCCCGTACCTACGATGGTGAGGTTGAGTGAGGCCTGCTTGGTACCAAATTTATTCTGCAGTTCAAGAGTGTAGCAACCACAGTGATCCTGGTCACTCGCTGCTATTGTCAGGTGGCTGCTGTTCTCTGTGGTCGCTATGGAAATGCCCCCACTTCCTGGCTGGATCTAAACAGGAGAAGACAATGTATCTAAATATATAGGACTTTAGGCTTTTATTTCCTTATTTTCACTGATTCTTTAACCACTTATATATCAAATATACGCCAAGTAATCATGAAATCTAAACTGATCCTTACTACTGTAATTATTCAATAGATTTTCCAAATAATAGTTTTCTTGTCTTCCTAATCTCTAGGAAACAACATGTAAAATTCCCAATAAGCAACAGCCACACCATCCCCACACTCTCATTTCACCATCTGTCATCTAACATTGGTTCCCAAAGTGAGTTCTGCATAGTCTCTGCTTCATTTTAAACATTAATGTATCAGTTTAAGTGTTTTGTTCTAGGAATGCTTCAGTTAATCAGCAATGAATCAATCAGTGGTCTCTGCACTTGATGGATAGGTTATTGTTCCCTACAATAAATTGTTACCTAAAATTCATTAAATAATTTTCCATTTACATTAAATATATTTCTGTTTATCTGAATATCAACTAAACGATTCTATAGTACTTCATGTCACATTGATTTAACAGGTATTAGAATCTGTATCGGCTGATCAAGATGACAAGAAATCAGTGATCGGGTTTGGCTCTAAAAATCCTGATCAGAGCATCATCTTTTGTTAAAAAATTGTTTTGCAAATGTATTTTTACAATAAGTATTTGTGCTGTCAATTTTAGATTAAAGGAGTGCTCTGTGCTCACGTGGGAAATCTATTTGGGGTGCAGTCAAAAACCACTGTAAATAGTTGCCTTTATTTCAGAAGGTTTTGGAACCAATGATCTGTCATTGTAAAAACTCTCTGTCATTTTTCTTACCGGCTTTTTAAATTTGAGCCAGGTGCAAGTTATGGGTGCCATCCCTCCAAAGTTGCCCATCAGCTCCACCTTTTCTCCTGCCCTGATCTTCTGATCTCCAGGGAACTGCAGAAACTGTGGCGGAGAACCTGCATGGCATTATAAGCAAACATAGGTTCATATTCAACACTCTCATGGAAAATAGTTATTCCGTATTTCTCTCTCCGTCTGTATGCTATCAGTATTCTGCAAGACAGCTTATCACACAAGAACGTGTCTCTGTACATGGCCTTCAGGTCAAATATTCCTTGGGCCTGTATGGTTATGTAAGGGATAATGGGAGAGTAATCTTACCCTGTTTGGCAGGAGCTGGTTTCTTCTTTATTCTGGCTTCATCTGCAGAAGAGAGCGAGCATGTATTGACATAAGATAGCATCTACTGCAACATCGTCTACTGCATATTTTAGCTAGACATTTTTACATAATTAATAAAATAAACATTAGTTCAGCCAAAAATTATAATAGTTTACTCCTCCTCATGTTGGCTAAAATGTGTATGACTTTCTCTCTTCTACAGAACACAAAATAAGATATTCTGAAGAATATTGGCAACCATACAGTTTCGGTTACCATTGACTTTCATGGAAAAGAAATACAATTTATTTTCCTCAAAATATATTTTGTTGTGTTACATAAAAAAAAAAAAACTCATATAGGTTTGGAATCACAGATTTTTTGTGTCACAGATCACTTTGGAGGAACTACAAGCCTAAATAATGATTTCAAAACAAATTTGAATATTGGTAAACTTTTAATTATTATGATTTCATATTTAAAAAAATATATTAGCATTGGTTAGTATCTTAGACATTTTGCTCATATTATAAACTTAATTTGTTTTATGATAGCAATGATTTTGAACTGGTAATTGTCAAAGAGGTCTTTTATAGAGGCTATTGCTTTTGTTATAGGTCTAATACACAAACAAATCTAATATGCAAACAAATGCATATTGCACACACGAGGAGGAACAGGAACACGCAGAAGGATATAAACTCAATGATAACATTTCATTCAAGGGACAGGACAGGACAACAGGACAGGACAGGACAGGACAGGACAGGACAGGACAGGACAGGACAGGCAGGACAAGGCAGGGACAACAGGACAGGACAGGACAGCAGCAGACAAGGCAGGTGAAACACCTAATAGACAGACGAAATTGAACTAATATACACATATTTAACGAGACAAACACAGCTGGACGAAAAACTAAATGAGAAACAAACCATATTTAAAGCATGACACAAAAGGGGGGGGGGGGGGGGGGGGGGGGCAATGTAATATTATGTATTTTATTATGTATTTTAATACCCAATAGTTCGATTGCAGGAATTTAACATTTTATTTTCTTCCATATTAAATTGATAAATAATAAACTCTCCATTCAGTAAACAATCAAACAATCCAGTAATAAAAACACAATCCAGTAATCACTCCTGTTCACATGTTTGAAATTTCATTTTACACCATTTCAAAGGAAATAACTGGTCAACATTCTTCTGAGAACTGACAGGAGTGGGTTCCTGCCGCTCCTGATCAGCATCCAGGAGAGAGTGTCTGTGTGGACACTGTGTCTTGCTGGAATTCCCCTTATATGGACATGCTAAATATACTGTCTCCAAGCTCCAGGAAGGAGAGGCTCTCTCTCTCCACTATTTATTTAAGGTTTGATCGCCGTCAAGAAACAATGCAACATGTAAACCCCACTAATACTCCAGCATCACACTCCAAACAGAGAGACTGAGAAAGGGGGAGAACCGGGGTGAGGAAGACAGAGAGGACAGTCAGATCTTTATGTGTTTCAGCTCACAGAAGTCTACCATTTTAGGCCTTCTCTCCGTCTTCAATTGCTTCTTTCCTATCTTTCATTTTCTCTCTTTTGCTTGGACACACCTGAACTTTTTCCACGAGCACTGTGGGGAAACAATGCACTCTGTTCTGGTATTTGCCAGTAACATGATTTTCGTGCACTAAATTGTAAATTACTTTGACATTGTTTGTTAAGAACATAACTGCAATGTAAATTTGAGCCACTTAGAGGCTGCTATGCTTATGAAATATTAGAAGACTAAACGCAGCAGTACAACTGGTTGCCTATTGTTCCAAAACACCATCGGCTGAGTTTATTTTCTACTCTATCGGGATTACATGGATTAAAATGTAGGATCTAGTGTGACCAAAGCCGGAACAAAACAAGCAGACGCAAAGCATTTTAGAACTATAGATACAATCTGCCATTAGATAGTGTGGGATGGAAATCCTCTTTGGGAATCTATATAGAGTGACCATTGTTCCCATCTATAAGGTCATATTCTCACATGACAAATATTTTTGAAAGGGAAATTGAATTGTGATTAACTGTCCACTATGTAGCAGAATTAAGGACTAAATGCTTTTGCCAACCATTCTAGATGATTAAGGACATCAAAAGGAGAAAATGGACTTTAATTGTGAATTATTGTGGTTTTTAGAAGGCAAGTAAAAAGTTCACTACCTCAAAGTGGGGTAAAACAAACACAAGGCCTATTTACAGTACGCCAAGACAGAATATTTGTTGTAAATGTTTGTTGTGGACAAGATTTTGAATATAAACAAGAAATGTTTACTAATCTCAGATGTATGATTGTTTACATCGTCACAAAATGTCACTATATTATAGCCCAGCTCTTTATATAAAGTTTTTCAAACTTTGTCTTCATATATGTCCACATTTATCCGCATACATATACTTATGTAGTCCAATGTATATAATATCTAAACTGCTTGTATCATCACAAAATATAAAGTATATTTTCACTCAGCTCTAATTTAATGAATGCAATAAGGAATGACCCGACTTGACTTGATTTTCCTTTAAAAGTGCTCTCATAAATGGACGTCTCAACTATACATGAAAATTCTGCTTTTGTTTACTCATCCTCATTTTGAAACCTGGATGACTTTCGTTTTTCAGGTGGATCACAAAAGGAATTTTTTATTATTATATTAATGTCCGAGCTGCTCATTTTCATACTCTAAGTGTCAATGTTGACCATGTAAACTTGGAATATAGTCCATGAGTTTTGTGGACTTCTATGTATAATTTTTGGACCATGTCAACCCTTTGGTCCCCATACACTTTAAAATGGAAGAGAGCAGCATGAACATTCTTCAAAATGTCTCCTTTTATGTTCCACTATGTTCCACATGTTGATGGTCACGATTTGGAAATGATATGAGGTAGAGTAACAGATTAATCACATTTCATCCCTTTAAAAATAAACTATTAACCTCACAAGTAAACAGGCCACAACATGTGTCCTTACTCACTTTCTGTAGTGGGAGTTGCAGAAGAGCTCTTCCTGTTTTTCTTATCTGCTGATGGGTCTGAAGGATCTAGAGGAATGCAATAAAAATTGATATAACAATATTCACCCCCCTTTTCATTTCAAATCAATTATTAGTTCTGGGAGGGATTTGGCATTGTTAGTATTGTTATTGGTATAACACCCTAATTCAATGACATGCATAAGGGGAAGTCTAGAAGACAGGACACTTACCATCAACAGTGACCATACAGGAACACTCTGCTTTACCATGTGCATTCTCTGCCTTACATGTGTAGCAGCCTTCATCCTCTGGTAGAGCCTTGTCGACTGTAAGTGAACATTTTTCACCTGATGTAAAACAAGAGGTAGCATTTATTGACAAATGTGTATTGTCCTAGTAAACACATCATTGTTTTATCTTAGCTGACAAATGAATTGTTTTATGATTGAAGTTTTGTCTTTTCAGCCTTATTATTAATTGAAAACTAGAGTAACAACTCTTATGCCAGCTATGTTGAGACCCTTAACAGCTATTGAGGCTTGACTCTGATAAAAAGGATACTTGATTTCCAAGAATAAAGTATAATAATAATAAGAAAATTATAATTACATGGAATAGTCTACAGCTTTTTTCCATATTCTCCTAAGGCTTCAAATTCTAAAGTTCTTCTCCATAAATATATATATATTTTATGAAAATTATTCCATTAGCACTAATTATTCATGTGAATACATCACCACAAATATCTGAAAAAAAATTAAGACAACCAGGGGCCGGTCTTCTTTTCTGTTTGTTAGTTAGTTAGTTAGTTAGTTTGTCTATTTTTACACTTAAGAATTAAGTTAATAATATTTGTATTCCAAACACAAGTCTTAGGAATGCTCTTTTTTTAAGAATGTTCTAGAGACAAAACCTAAGACAAATTTGCATTCCTGAAAGGAATATTCTCAATAATATGTTTAAATAACCTAAGTTACCATAACATCCAACTTACCTTAACCCCCAAAAGTAAGATGTTCAATGAATGTTCTTAAGACATTTAAAAAGAAAGATTTTCTTAAGACAATATCTGAGAACTTAAGAATTGCACTTTCACAAGTGAACATTCTTACATAAAAGCTTTCTAAACATAAAATCGATAAGAAAAACCAAGAGCCTAAAGCACTGGATAATGTAGGGACACCCATCACATCCCTGTTTGATTTAGACTCCTCTATTGCTTCTTCAGAACTTTCTGAATTCTTTTCAGAATTATGACCCAGATCATCATTCTGTGTAATGTCAGTGGGAGGGGTTAGAGAGACCTTAAACTCTCAGATCCAATAAGCTAATGTGAATGAGCTCAAAGAACCAAGATAACACTCACTGAGAGCTCCAGTTGGCAATGAATCAGCCTCAGCTTTAAGATCATTCCTCTCAGCATGTGATTTACAACACTGCTCAGAACACTAAAGTAGGGACTTTAGGAGAAGAGGTTTTAAAGCTGTCCTCATCATTAAATAAATCTACAGACCCAAGGTTATCACATTTCATTGGAACTGTTAGTCACATTTAAACATCTATTAATATATTAAAACATAAAGAACTGTGTAGAAAGTACAAGATTAATATTATTTTGAATTTTAAACTGTGAAATTGTGGTCAAACGTATTTACTTTCATACCTTCTTGTGATAAGACAATGAACTTGGATGCCTTCACAATTTTCCCATCAAGAATCCAGGTGACGGCAGCTTGGGGGTCAGAGGTCACCTGACACTCTAACCTCAGCCTCTCTCCATCCACCACAGTGATGTCACTGAGGGGCTGTTTGAACACGGGCAGCTTTCCTGCATACTTCTCTCCTCCATTCACAACTTTGGCCTTTTTGTCCTTTGTCTCTGTTACCTGTCCATCAGTTGTTTTCTTCTCTGGGCTGGCTTTGTCCTTTTTTTCAGTTGTCCCTGCATCAGTGCTGCTGGCTTTTTTCTCTGTTGTTGCATTTTCCTTAATGTTAACCTTTTTATCAATTGCACCACCATTTATGCCATTGACATCACTTTGCTTTTCCTTCTGTGGTGTCTTGGGTGCTAGCTTTGATGAATTCTGTTCATTTTTCTCAGCCTTCTCTGGTTCCGGTGCTTGCTTCTTGTTCAGGGCGGACCTAAAGTCAGAAGGTGCGCTGCTTCGAGGTGGCGTGGCAGCAGGTGCTTTGGGTGAACCATCTTTCTTGTTGAGCAACGACCTAAAGTCAACCTTTGTTGGGGTGATCTCAGACCCTGGCTTAGGCCCCGAACGGGGCTTTAGAGCTGCCCTAAAATCTGTCATCTGGCTTCCTTTGCTAACCTCTCGAAATTAAAACCAAATTTATTTTGTGAAAGCTCCTTTCGTCAGTCCCTCTTAGTTCCTTTGGTAGGGGTTTCTTCAAGCTATAAATAAATACGGAAGTCCAGTTTTATGAACGTTCCTTCACAATCCCACCGGTCCAGTGACTTTGTGGAGGTCCTGCTCTGTCTGTGGCCACTGTGCAACTCTCTGTTCTCCCCACTCAAACCACTGCTGGGACAACCCCTCTGGACCAGAATGAAAGAGGGAGGAGAGAATAGAGGGTAGAGAGAGGACATACAGAGGGAAGGAGAGAGATATGCGAGGGTGGGGAGTGGAATTGGATTGTTTAAAAGCTTAGACTCAATTCTATAATAGGTTAATTGGAGACAGGAACACATTTCATATCTGTTTGGCATCAAAGGGGAGCACCATTGCCTTATTAGGGAAACACTTCCAGTGCATGGACATCAACGCAGCGGAACAGAGCTAGGAGGTAAACAGATGGCAAGATAGCATCATAATCTGATACATTATTATGCATTATGTAACACAAATGCAGATAAACATTTTGAGCCTGTCACCAGTGCCAGATTTGGAGTTACATTCACTGGAAACTTTTCACTGGAACTTTTTAATAATTAGAAAAGAAAGAGAATCTCACTGTTCCTTTGATGCTTGGACAGCAACCATAAAAAAGTGTTCTGATTATTCTGTGGGTGTTTCTTTGGATGCTCCTAACTTTTTGACCTCTCTATAAATGGGGGCCGCTCATTGGGCCATTATGAAGATGCATTTCACCAATCAGAGTTGAGTTTATATTAAAATGTTACATGGGCAGCCTTATATGGCTATGAACCTCTCCGTTACTCTTCTACTTGTGCGTGTGTGTGGAAGATGGACACATCATGGGAATGTCTCCTAGATAAAATAGCTTCCTGTGCTGTTTTGCTTCACCACAAGGTGAATTGGTGAGTGGATTTTCCATTGCTGCTGGTATGAAACAGTCAAACTAACATCTTTAAATTAATCTCCCTTATTCTCTGTAAAAGTCCAGTCCTCAATGGCAATCCTAGAGGTTTTGGAGATAACCATAATGAAGAGATGTGATGTGATTTCATTAGTCATAATGAACAGGTATGATCGGGTGCAGCCGCTGACATCTGATGATTTAAATAGGAGATTTATAAGCAAAGTCTCATTTTGTGTTGCAAAAAGCTGAAAAACACTTTACTATTGTGTGGGTTTTAAACTCTGGTCAGCAAAATTCCAGATTCTATTGTTAACAACAAAACAATGGTAAAGGATACATCATGAAAAGACCCTCGCTGCTTTTTCTGGGACTTTATCTTCAGCATTGGGGCAGGAACATTAACCAGACTTATAAGGAACAAACTAAAAGAGTGAGCATCTCATTTTAACTGCCACCCATTTATGTGCTGTCCTCAAGCATTTCAATAGCTTTACTCTGCTATAAACATCTCTCTTAGCTTGAAATCTTACCATGGAGAAGACATTTACAGTATACAACTGTTTTGTAAAGCATTAATTGTGCAAAATAAAGCCAACTGTCAAAAAGAAAGAAAGAAATAACCAGTAACTTTAAAACATCACTTCTATTAACCTTTATAAAGTTACAGATAATTTATTCACATAAGAAGTGCGAAGTTTAAAGCCAACATTTCACACATACTTTGCCGGTTTTTATTTGCACAGGCCAGAAACTAGTAAACTGTGGCTTCTACAGGCAGCTTTTATTGTAGGAATTAGTTTTGCTAACCATACAAAAACAGAAACAGTCCAACAATAATTATTTATTGAAAAACAAGCAAAAGGCCATTGCTTATTCCTTAAAGAACACCCAGATTACTAACACATAAAATACGTCATTCAATTTGTTTATTAGGCTAAAAAGACCTAACAGGCAAAAGATGATGCCTGAAGGGTATAAACAAAGCCCCAAACTTTCAGAAAAAATATCTGTTTTAAAGCTACAATGTGAAATATGTTCGATGTTCCAGGCAGTTGTTTACATCTGAGGAATAACTGGATGAAAATAACTGACTGGAGGGAAAAAAAATAGCAGAACTGTTCTAGAATGAAGAGTTAGGTGGATACTCTTTACCTTTTAGATGATAACATTTAAATATAATAATACGAGTATGTCTGATGTGTATTGAAGGAGAGATACCAAACCATTTCACCATAATCTTAGGCCCAAACAATTCTCATTGCTTGCAAAATGCAATATATTGATTAACAAATAAACATTTGATTTTCAGTCAAAAAGCAGAATTTCAGTCAAAGTTATGAGTTAGTCAGTTATTAGGGCCTTAAGAAATGTGAACATACTGTACAAACTATACAACCCGAATTCCGGAAATGTTGGGACCTTTTTTAAATTTGAATAAAATTAAAACTAAAATAATTTCAAATCACACGAGCCAATATTTTATTCGCAACAGAACATAAATAGCATAACAAATGTATAATCTGAGAAATTAAAATATTATGCATAAAATGAGCTCATTTCAAATGTTAGTCCTGCTACAGGTCTCAAAATAGTTGGGACGGGGGCATGTTTACCATGGTGTATCTCCTCTTTTCAAAACAATTTGAAGATGTCTGGGCATAGAAGTTATGAGTTTCTGTGTTGGAATTTGGTCCCATTCTTGCCTGATATAGGTTTCCAGCTTCTGAAGAGTTCATCTTTGATGTATTTTTCATTTAATGATGCTCTATTAGGTGAAAGATCTGGACTGCAGGCAGGCCAATTCAGCACCCGGACTCTTCTACTATGAAGCCATGCTGTTGTAATAGCGGCAGTGTGTGGTTTTGCATTGTCCTGCTGAAATACACAAGGGCCTGAAATCTGAAATAGACTGAGGGTGCATATGGGAGCATATGAAAACCTATTATATACCTTTCAGCATTCAAAGTGCCTTCCAAAACATGCAAGCTGCCCAAACCGCAGAGAAAAGTAGGTGGAATTTTGATGTGACGTATTTGTCACATTAAGACAAATTGTAAAAATGGTAATTAGCTGCTCAATTAATTAAGCTGATTCGATTATTTTAGTGTTATATATTTTCTGCTGCTCATTTCAAAGCATATTTTAACAAATCTACATGTATGTTTAACATGTTGACCTCCAGTGTGAGGTAGTTATTTATTTTTATTCAGTTTGCACATTTACGAGTTGTGAAAAAAAAACAATCTAAAAATGTATTTCTGGTTAAACCATATACATGAACAGGTGAAAAAAACTGCAAAAACTGTATTACTTCTGAAAAAGGTTTTTGTTTTATCTTGCCAGAAAAGTTATCATTTTGATATATGTTGTGGAAAAGCAAATAAACAGAAAAAAAACTGTTATTTAGCTAAATAAATTGTAAAAAAAAATTCAATTGAGAAATAAACGCCCAATGTAACATATATGTAACATGAAAAATGTATCATAAACGTCCAATGTCATATATATGTAACATTACTGATCTTTCACAAGGAGGGGTTGTATTTCAAAAAACAACTGCAGAAACGTGTTATAAGTTGTCCATTTGGTCTGTTTTATATGCCCCATAATTTGCTATAATTTGAAATTGCTCTGGGTTCTTATGGGTTAAATACAAATACAGTATTTTGTAAATACAAAAAAATACATACTTTATCGCTCTCATGTGTCAATAACTCTTGCCCGCTAAAAGCTCCACAAATATATTTGCATACCACGACAATATATAAATGATATAGAGAAAGTTCAATCGATTTACACTTTATATCGCCAACATATTCTCATATCGCTATAGCAAACAGTAATGTTTAAAGTTTAATGAACACATTTGACTAACTAGTTGATAAAACCATGTTTCTGAGTTGTGCAGGCCATAAACATGGTGGAGGGAAAAACATTTAATGCTGGGACAGGTATGCTTTTTTCCCCACAAAAGAAATATCACCTTCTTTTAACGTTAAAGTCATGCACAAAGTAGTGCAATAACCATTTTGTATGTTTTATACACAGCAAAACAGCATGTATTTGACTGAAAATCCAGAATCGTCAACAAGCTAACTATAAATATAGCACTGTGAATGTTTATATAGTTGTCAACTAATTTGATTTGATGCTACATTTTATTATAAATTAAATATCTATAATATCTACAATTTTGGCTTCAATAAGATTTTCCCAGAAAACCTGGCATCCTCCACGATTCCTATTCCACACGAAGGCGGTATTATTCCTTATTTCCAATAAGATTTTCCCAGAAATCCACCTGGCACCTCCACGTCATTACCCAATTATAGATGGCATCATGCAGTTGAAGCGGTAATTCCTTATTTCCTTACTAATAAAGAGGTTCCAGAAAATGTCAAAAAGTTTTATATGTTACAAAATACCATTAGATTTTTAAAAAGGTATTTAAATACAAAATAGTATTTTGTATTTCAAATATGTATTTTTAATACATGTATTTGAAATATCTTGCAGTTGCAAATCCCTCAGCAGTCTAATAAAGAGGTTGATTAGCAAAAAGTATTTTTATGTTACATAATGCACCCCCACACATTAGATTTTTTAAAAAGGTATTTAAATACAAAATAGTATTTTGTATTTCAAATATGTATTTTTAATATGCTGGCATGTATTGGTAAAACATGCCCATCCCTGCCATACCGTATGCACTTATGCACCCCCACACCATCAGAGATGCTGGCTTTTGAACTAGGTCTCCCTCCTCTTTGACTCGGAGGACACATTCTCCATAGGTCTCCCTCCTCTTTGACTCGGAGGACACGGCGTCCATGATTTCCAATTTGGGCTCATCTGACCATAGTCAAATTTGGGCTCACTTTTCCACTTTGAAACAGTCCATTTTAACTTTTCCACTTTGAAACAGATCCTTGGCCCATTTTTCACATATCCTTGGCCCATGTTCTTTTTGCATGATTTTATGCTGGCATCTTTTTGCAGATTTTATGGCAAGTATATCTGGGCCCATTTAGTAATGTATAAACCTGCCCATTTAGTAATGTCAATGACAGAATCATGCCGATGAGTGATGCAGTGTCGTTTGAGGGCCCGAAGATCCAACCTTGTCCCTTAAGGCCCGATATACTTCAAACGAAATCGAAGAATGAACTGATATGACGTCATTTCGAACAAAATCAGGCCGAAACTAAATTCGTTTTGAGTTCTTTTCGGCAGCTCGATACAGCTCACCGAAGCGAACTTTCTGGGGAGTTCTAAACACCTTTGAGTTACCATTGGTCCGTGGCGATTACGCAATCGGTGGGTGTGTTCTGGAACTCCACCTTTTTTGATGTGCAATTTTTTTCCCCCGTTAGTTTCTCATTCAACAAAGGTCAGGCAGGAGAACAACATCTCCAAGTCACCAGAGGTGTAAAGAGTACCTGAAAGCCATACTTGAGTAAAAGTACAGATACCTTACAGTGAAAATTACTCACAACAACTTACAAGTCACCAATTCCAAAACAACTTGAGTAAAAGTATTAGAGTATCTGATTTTAACAGTACTTAAGTATTTTACTTATACTAAATATAGGCTCAAAGATGCACTAGTCAAAGAGACATCCCAGTCAAAAACTGCAACGTTGTGGAGAAACTGGGGAAAACAGGCAGAGGCAAGGATCTATGTGAAGGCATTTCATGGAAAAACTAGAACAAACAATAAGACAACAACCACAGGCAAACAGACAACCATTACCTTCAACAACTTACAAAGAACTAAAGAAACACTAGGGCTTTGTGTGTATATATATATATATATATATATATATATATAATATAGGGCTTTGTGTGACACACACACACACACACACTCACACACACACACACAACACACACAATGGCCGGTGACACACACACACACACACCACACACACACACACCACACACACACACACACACACACACACACCACACACACACACACACACACACACACACACACACACACACAAACACACACACACACACACACACACACACACACACACACACACACACGTTGGTTTTTATGGTTTACGGGGACTTTCCACGTAATGGTTTTTATACTGTACAAACCATGGCATTGCCCACACACACTAAACAGCCCTCAGGAGAGGGTGCATTTCATTTTCCTCAAAAAAACACTGTATGATTTATAACGTTTTAAAATTGGGGACACTGAAAATGTCCTCATAAACACCTTCTCCTTGTAATACCATGTCACATGTCATTATACATTTGTGTCCACACACACACACACACACACACATGTTGGTTTTTATGGTTTACGGGGACTTTCAGACACATGGCGTAATGGTTTTTATACACACACACACACACACACACACACACATGTGCATTGCCACACACACACACACATGTTGGTTTTTCTGGTTTACGGGACTTTCCAACGTAATGGTTTTATACTGTACCTCATGTGCATTGCCCTACACGGTGCATTTTATTTTCACCTACTTAGCCCTCACAGGAGACGGTGCATTTTCTATTTTCCCTCATCTGTATGATTTATAAGCGTTTTACACTCTGTATGATTTATATGGGGACATTTAAATTATGGGACACTGAAATGTCCATCATAAATCACCTTCTCCTTGTAATACCTATGTCATCACCCATGTCGTGTAATTATACAAATTGTGTCCGTCATACACATAAATGTCATGGCCACAACACCCCATTTGTGTCACCCACACAACACATGCCACACACACACACCACACAACACACACACACACACACACACACACACACATCACACACACACACACACACACACACACACACACACACACACACACACACACACACACACACACCACACACACAACACACACACACCCACACACACACACACACACACACACACACACACACACACACACACACACACACACACACACACACACCACACACACACACACACACACACACACACACACACACACACACACACACACACCACACACTGGACAGACACAGTTGAGTTGACACATAGAGATACATACACTGACTACACTACACACAGGGACGGGAGAAAGGAAGTGACATTAAAATCCAGGACAAGGCACAGAAAATGCAACAAAAACAAGAAAGAGCTGATTTGTGAGGAGAGCAATCACAATTATTTTCTAAAACCAAAATAAAACTGAACCCTCAAAATTGCACAAAAAACCTCAAAATTGCACAAAAACTAAACAAAAATACAATAAACTTCAAAAAGGTCTCTGCAGTATATAGTATAAATAAAATAATGTTAAGTACAATTACAAATTCAAAGTCTTCTTGAGCTGGATGTGCTGGTTTCGGCCTCATTGCCAGCTGCAGTCATGTCCTCATCTCATATATAAAACACATGTGAATCACAACTACTTGCTAAGGAGCTTGCATTCAGTTAAAGTAACATTGTTGACAAGTTTGGGTGAGTAAGGGCAAAATGCACAAGATATGGTCCTTTCAGTGTCCTGTAGTTGGCGAGATCACATCTTTTGTAGCATAAATAAACTTCTGCAGAAAAGCTAGGTACCATGCAAAATGTAATTTGTAACTGCAACACTCATTTCAAATGTAGTGGAGTAAAGAGTAGAGATACTCATTCGGAAATGTTGTGAAGTAGAGAGTAAAAGTTGTTAATATCTTTGATACTCAGTACTACAAAGTATCCGAAAAGATACTCAAGTACAGTAATTAGTTAAATTTACTCAAGTACTTTACACCTCTGCAAGTCACTAGCAACATAAATACACTGTGTCGAATAGCTCAGCTGCCACAAAAAAAAAAACTCACAGGGAGACTTTAAAGATTCAGAGAAAGCATTTAATTCCTAGAAAGAAATCGCAACGAAGCTTGGTGTCGACGACCCGGAGTTATGCAAAAAGTGACGTAGAGAAACATCAGATGCAAGTTTTTCACAGCTATGAAAAAAAGGAAACGAAAGAGTAAAGATATAAAGTAGCAACTATCAAATACACGTGTTTCAAATAAATGTTACACCATACTGCTTCTGCTGCTGCTGCAGAGAGATTTCTTCAGTTTCTCTGAATCTTTTGATGATGTTATGCACTGTAGATGATGAGATTTGCAAAGCCTTTGCAATTTGATATTGAGGAACGTTGTTTTTAAAGTATTCCACAATCTTTTTACACACTCTTTCACAGATTGGAGAGCCTCTGCCCATCTTTACTTCTGAGAGACTCTGCCTCTCTAAGACATCCCTTTTATAGCTAATACTGTTACAGACCTGATGTCAATTAACTTAATTAGTTGCTAGATGTTCTCCCAGCTTAATCTTTTCAAAATATTTTCTTTTTGCCAACTTTTTTTGAGACCTGTAGCAGGCATCAAATTTGAAATGAGCTCCTTTAGTGGATAAAAGTGTAAAATGTATCTGTTTAAACCTGTTATGTTATCTATGTTCTATTGTGAATAAAATATTGGCTCATGTGATTTGAAATTATTTTAGTTTTCATTTTATTCAAATTGAAACACGTTCCCACTCCCAACATTTCTGGAATTCGGGTTGTATAAACTGCATTTTCTCTCAAAGGTTAACAAGATAGTCTCAGTGACGCCCTGGACTATATACAATATTAGCAATAAACAAGTCAAAATGGGAGTACACAAGTGAGAATTTTTTTATACCAATAATAAACTCATCTCCTCCTTGAATTTAAAATGACTTATGACTATACCATGACACATTCTGCAATAGTAAAGGGTGTGAGAAAACAGAGGGGGCATCCCTTAATATCCTTGCAGAGAGTGGTGTGAAAGGAACATTATGCTTTTTGTTTGAGAATGGAGAGGCTCTCATCTGGGGCAGACAAGCAAGGGGACACTGTTTACAGAACAGCTTGTGTGGTCTTTCTTCTTCTGAGACCAGAACCTTATATGTCCATAAAGACTTAAACCTCCAGATTAATCAGCATTTCTCATTCCAGTCATGATTCAAGGCTTCTGCATACTGTTCAACAATGGTTCCTTTCAGAGCATGTTGTCGGGTGATATATAATGTTTCACATTTCACTTTGAAAGATGGATGTTAGTTATATTATCAGTTCATAATTCATGGCTGTTACATACCTCCATTAATATGGCTTTGTTATACTGACAATGACCCCCCCTCCCATTTTTCATTTAAATTAATTTAAATTTTTAAGTTATTCAAAAATACATTTATGTAATTCACAATTTAACACTTCTGTATCTTAAAACACAGCCTCTGTTATTTGTTATTTGCACCTTAAAATATATATATTTTAAATAAATATTAAGTATTATGCAGTTTTAATAAAAATATGATTATAAATTATTTTATTGATAAAAACGATAAAAGTTATACATACTTACTCAGACCAAGGAAGGTACTTTAGTACTCTTTACGTCAGTGGCATGCACAGGCCGCCGGAGGGGCAGGGGCGAAATGGCATTACGTGGGCACAGTCGCGGAGGGGGGTTAGGGGGGTGCTGGGTGTTGTTCCCCCTCATCTAAGGGTATCACGGTTCACGGTTTTATCACAATTCTTTGTGACGTTAGTTTTTCTATTTTGCAAGCTGTTTGAGCATTACAGCCAAACTAATGTCCTATTATAAAGACAAAGCCTTTCAAGGTAACAAAATATAAAAAAGTATGGCAGATAATTAGGCCAAAGTGGGTGAAGATAATTAAATCTTTGTCATTATTTTATATTTGTTATTAAAAAAATTGAATAAAGATACACATTACAAATACATATACAAATAAAATAAACAGTGTTTTATTTTCAGGTAGGCTACAATAGGTGTATTTAGCAAGAGCATTCAAGAAACATAATGAACATATAGAAAAATAAAACACTATATAGATTAATACAGTTTCTTTAATAGGATTCCAAACAGTTGCTAGTCCACAGTTTTCCCTACTGTCAAAGTCAATGTGGACCAGCAACTGTTTGGTTACTCACATTATTCAAAATATCTTCTTACTGATGTGAATGTATGTGGCGCTGTACAGTATATTGATATGGCGGCGCTAGAACTGCAGCTGATAGAATTTGCACTCCAGCAAGGCATAAATATATTTCCTCAAAAGCAGATCGTGGAGACATAGGTCTGCCATCTTGTGGTAGATAATTTACTTATGTGAAACGAGGATAGAGAGAGAAAAGTTAAGAAATGTTTTCTGCTATCTGTCTATAATATATGAGAATCATGAGGCAAGAATTGTGATCTTTATTAAACCTTATTTAATGCTTGTTTGACCTAAATATGGTCCAACTGGACCAGTCTGCACATACGTTGGCCTATATCTTCAAACAGGCGACCTCACCTGATTGGTAAGTGCAGCTGACACGTCACAGTGGGCGGGATTACAGACCACTGACTTCCGCATTACTGTACTGAAACTGGTCGGGTATGCTGAAGTTGAACAAGTTTTTTGAACAATTTTTTTTAGACGCAGTTCAGCGTTGTCCGAATTTTTTTTTGACTTAGAAGCAGATTATTATTTCGTAAACAAAATTTATAACCATTCATTTTCATAAACAGCTTTACATTAAGTAATTAAATAAAAACTAGACGTGATATAATCAGCGTAATAAATCAGTATTCAGTCGTATTAAAGAGTGAACTGCCTCATAACTGAAAAATGTTAAAAGCGATTATCCTAATTGGGGGCCCTCAAAAAGGTGAGATTTAAGTTATTTTTCTAACTGTATGAATATTATAGATGAATGATACCGCAACAACATTATGATGACGTGGCGCAAAGGACGTAGCAACGTGATATCGTCTGATACGATACACTGGAATTAGCTGTACAAAGTTACGGTCTTACAAGTAACAATTATGGTGCTATATATGGATATTATTTCAAACCTGTCAGAAAACGCATTTCATAAATATGCCCTGCGTTCAGGTACCAGGTTCCGCCCCCTGTCATTCGAGGTTCCCAAACCACTGTTCCCAGTGGCAGGAGTTCCCATGCTGCAGCATCACATAGAAGCCTGTGCCCAAGTAAGATACTGCAAATTATGTTTAGATCACATGTAAAGCATAAAGCTGAACATTTTTCACAATAGTCAATATCTATTTTGAAAGTTTGCCATGTTTTATTCTCTTACAGGTTCCTGATATAAAAGAGATCATACTAATAGGTTTTTATCAGCCCAATGAGGAGCTAAACCACTTCATTTCTTCTGCGCAGCAGGACCTTAAAATCCCAATAAGGTAGATATCAGTTCGAATCAGCAGATATTTTAAGCAAAGGCCAATTTAAACTATTTTATTGTGTTATATAATACAGATGATTGCTACGATATTGATATTTTGTCTCACAGATCTGATAGTCCTGTAATTAAAAAAAACAGTCGAATACATATGTTTAAACACACATTTTATTTATTTTTGAATCTGAAGGTACCTGCAGGAGTTTGCCGCCCTGGGTACAGGTGGTGGGATCTATCACTTTCGGGACCAGATCCTGTCTGGGGGTCCGGCTGCATTTTTCCTCATGAATGCTGATGTATGCTCCGAGTTCCCCTTGCTGGAAATGCTTCGGTTCCACCGTCAACATGGCGAGAATTATTGTGGAGTCTTACTCGGAACTACAGTACGTTTACATTTAGTAATTAAGAGTGGGTAATATGATTTCTGAATATAATATATGTTGTATTGTTCAAAAGTTTAAACGTTTTTTTTTTAAATGATTTTGAAAGAAGTCTCTTATGTTCACCAAGACTGCATTTATTTGATTTATAATACAGTAATAGCAGTAATATTATAAACTATTACTATTAAAAAAAATAACTGTTTTCTAATATATTTTAAAATGTAATATATTTCTGTGATGGCAAAGCTGATATTTCAGCAGCCGTTACTCCAGTCTTCAGTGCCACATGATCCTTCAGAAATTATACTTAATCATAAATAATATGCTGATTTGGTGCTCAAGAAACATTTTTTTATTTATTTTATCAATGTTGAAAATAGGGGAAACAGTGATAAATTGTTTCAGGATTTTTCTATATATCTCTCATTGCAGGCCAATAGAACACAATCTCTGAACTACGGCTGCATTGTGGAAAACCATGAGACAAATGAGGTACTATATATAAATATGACAAGATTGCTTCCTTGTACACTAATTTATATGATTTGAAGGACAAGCATTACGTTCGATAAATGCCATTAAGAAGATTTTTATTTTCACTTTATTCTAATCATCACTCATTTCTTTCAGGTGCTCCATTTTGTGGAGAAACCCGGTACTTTTATAAGTGACATTATCAACTGTGGGATCTATTTGTTCACACCAGATATTTTTGGCCATATTGGGATGGTTTTCCAGAAGAACCAGCAAGAGAGGATCCAGTGAGTGTCACTGACATAATTCAGCCTCTAAACCGCTTTGCAGCCTTCACCGGACAGATTTACGTGTACAGGTGCATCTCACTAAATCATGTCGTGGAAAAGTTCATTTGTTTCAGTAATTCAGCTCAAATTGTGAAACTTGTGTATTAAATAAATTCAATGCACACAGACTGAAGTAGTTTAAGTCATTGGTTCTTTTAATTGTGATGATTTTGGCTCACATTTAATGTGATATATCTCAACAAATTAGAATATGGTGACATACCAATCAGCTAATCAATTCAAAACACCTGCAAATGTTTCCTGAGCCTTCAAAATGGTCTCTCAGTTTGGTTCACTAGGCTACACAATCATGGGGAAGACTGCTGATCTGACAGTTGTCCAGAAGACAATCATTGACACCCTTCACAAGGAGGGTAAGCCACAAACATTCATTGCCAAAGAAGCTGGCTGTTCACAGAGTGCTGTATCCAAGCATGTTAACAGAAAGTTGAGTGGAAGGGAAAAGTGTGGAAGAAAAAGATGCACAAACAACCGAGAGAACAGCAGATTTATGAGGATTGTCAAGCAAAATCGATTTGGGTGAACTTCACAAGGAATGGACTGAGGCTGGGGTCAAGGCATCAAGAGCCACCACACACAGACGTGTCAAGGAATTTGGCTAAAGTTGTCGTCAGAGGCGTCTTACCTGGGCTAAGGAGAAGAAGAACTGGACTGTTGCCCAGTGGTCCAAAGTCCTCTTTTCAGATGAGAGCAAGTTTTGTATTTCATTTGGAATACCAAGGTCCTAGAGTCTGGAGGAAGGGTGGAGAAGCTCATAGCCCAAGTTGCTTGAAGTCCAGTGTTAATTTCCACAGTCTGTGATGATTTGGGGTGCAATGTCATCTGCTGGTGTTGGTCCATTGTGTTTTTTGAAAACCAACGTCACTGCACCCGTTTTTTGAACCAATACATTTTGGAGCACTTCATGCTTCCTTCTGCTGACCAGCTTTTTAAAGATGCTGATTTCATTTTCCAGCAGGATTTGGCACCTGCCCACACTGCCAAAAGCACCAAAAGTTGGTTAAAAGACGCATGGTGTTGGTGTGCTTGACTGGCAGCAAACTCGCCAGACCTGAACCCATAAGAATCTTGTCAAGAGGAAATTAGAAACAAGAGACCAAAAAATGCAGATGAGCTTGAAAGGCCACTGTCAAAGAAACCTGGGCTTCCATACCACCTCAGCAGTGCCACAAACTGATCACCTCCATGCCACGCCGAATTGAGGCAGTAATTAAAGCAAAAGGAGCCCCTACCAAGTATTGAGTACATATACAGTAAATTAACCACTTTCCAGAAGGCAACAACAATTCACTAAAAGGTTTTTTTATTGGGCTTATAAAAGAACCAAAGAAGTCTGTGTGCATTTAATTTATTTAATATTCAATTTGAGTTAATTTGTTGAACTTTTCCAGACATTCTAATTTATGGTGAATTGGTGGGAATAAAAAATTTTTTTAAAGGGAAGCAGTTAAATGATATCTTTACAACCCTGAGTGAAAATACAAACCACAGCATTTCACAATTATTTGCCTTTCTCTCAAAGAACCAAAGACTTAAACTACTTCAGTCTGTGTGCATTGAATTTATTTAATACACAAGTTTCACGATAAATCGCCCACTTGAGTTGAATAAAAACTACTGAAATAAATGAACAATGAGATTTTCCACGGTAATTGGTGTGTGGTAACTAAATTAATTTATTATAATTTATTCCACAAAAGGAAGTAAACCCCCCCAGATGCACCTGTATAATAATAGGTCAGCCTGACCTGTTTGCACTGAAATGAATAATTTATTTTTCCACAGGGATGAACTCACTAATGGGAAGCAGATGTCAGAGGTGATAAAAACAAACAGGCCAGGGCTCGAAAGAATAGAGGCTAGAACACTCCTTGGTCTGGATATCTTTACAACCCTAGCAGGACAGATATTTTTCACATTTATTCAAAAGTTGCCGCGGTAAAACTCTTTGTCTACAAAACATGTCCGCTGTTCGTCCTGCTTCTTTCAGCTCCTACCTTCATTTCATTTCTGGAGTCAGATAAAGTCTGCAGGGTAAATTTGCCTTTCTCTCAATTTTTTACCTGTCATCAATATTGGGGTAAAGGGTGGGTTCATGAGAATGAGTATATATTATTGTTTACCTTTTCTATTTTATTTTAATAATTAATATTATTTTGTCTTTTAAAAAAAATAAACTTTTTCTTTTAAATATATTTTATTTAAAGTTATGCATGATGTCTCTGGGCTGTCATTTGTAACACAGGTCAGCAATATATGCTAGTCGTTTGTACCTCAAGCAGTATAATCAGACACATCCTGAAAGACTGGCCACAAACCAAGATGTAACCCCCAAAATAATAGGTATGTTGCATGAAGAATTCTCTCTGAACAAGTTTATCTTAAAGCTGTGTTTTCATCAAACACAATTTACCTATGTAAATACAGAACACACTAGTTGTTATTATATAATTATATGCAGCTACAAGGTCACTGAAAATGTTTTTCCACATTCAGGGGATGTTTATATCCACCCTACAGCAAACATCGATCCCTCAGCTGTGGTAAGTACAAGGACAACAACTTATATACAGTAAATATATGCTTCTGCATTGTGTTCAGTTTCTTTCTCTCCATTCAGTTGGGTCCTAATGTTTCCATTGGCAAAGGGGTGACAATTGGAGGAGGCGTAAGAGTGAGGGAGTCCATTATTTTACATGGAGCCGTGTTACAGGTGAAGTGGGTCACTCTTGTGTTCATATTTGCTACAATGACAATCAGACATTAGTAAGAAACGTGACATTGATTGTTATTTAATATATGGGTCTCTGTTTCAGGATCACTGTTGTGTGTTGAACAGTATTGTTGGGTGGGACAGTACAGTGGGCAAATGGGCAAGAGTAGAAGGAACTCCGAGTGACCCCAATCCCAACGACCCATATGCCAAGATTGACAGCGAGACTCTGTTCAGGGATGGAGGTCTAACCCCATCCATCACCATCCTTGGTATGAAGATCTTGCCTCTATTATAATCTAGTGGCAACATAGATAACTCAATATAATATAATATCATTATATACATTATCATTATATATACAGGTGCATCTCAATAAATTAGAATGTTGTGGAAAAGTTCATTTATTTCAGTAATTCAACTCAAATCGTGAAACTCGTGTATTAAATAAATTCAATGCACACAGACTGAAGTAGTTTTAGTCTTTGGTTCTTTTAATTGTGATGATTTTGGCTCACGTTTAACAAAAACCCACCAATTCACTATCTCAACAAATTAGAATATGGTGACATGCCAATCAGCTAATCAACTCAAAACACCTGCAAAGGTTTTCCGAGCCTTCAAAATGGTCTCTCAGTTTGGTTCACTAGGCTACACAATCATGGGGAAGACTGCTGATCTGACAGTTGTCCAGAAGACAATCATTGACACCCTTCACAAGGAGGGTAAGCCACAAACATTCATTGCCAAAGAAGCTGGCTGTTCACAGAGTGCTGTATCCAAGCATGTTAACAGAAAGTTGAGTGGAAGGAAAAAGTGTGGAAGAAAAAGATCGACAACAAACCGAGAGAACCGCAGCCTTATGAGGATTGTCATTAAATCAATTCAAGAATTTGGGTGAACTTCACAAGGAATGGACTGAGGCTGGGGTCAAGGCATCAAGAGCCACCACACACAGACGTGTCAAGGAATTTGGCTACAGTTGTCGTCAGAGGCATCTACCTGGGCTAAGGAGAAGAAGAACTGGACTGTTGCCCAGTGGTCCAAATACCTCTTTTCAGATGAGAGCAAGTTTTGTATTTCATTATTTCATTTGAAAAACCAAGGTCCTGGAGAAGCTAATAGCCCAAGTTGCTTGAAGTCCAGTGTTAAGTTTCCACAGTCTGTGATGATTTGGGGTGCAATGTCATCTGCTGGTGTTGGTCCATTGTGTTTTTTGAAAACCAACGTCACTGCACCCGTTTACCAAAACATTTTGGAGCACTTCATGCTTCCTTCTGCTGACCAGCTTTTTAAAGATGCTGATTTCATTTTCCAGCAGGATTTGGCACCTGCCCACACTGCCAAAAGCACCAAAAGTTGGTTAAATGACCATGGTGTTGGTGTGCTTGACTGGCCAGCAAACTCACCAGACCTCTCTATGGGGTATTGTCAAGAGGAAAATGAGAAACAAGAGACCAAAAAATGCAGATGAGCTGAAGGCCACTGTCAAAGAAACCTGGGCTTCCATACCACCTCAGCAGTGCCACAAACTGATCACCTCCATGCCACGCCGAATTGAGGCAGTAATTAAAGCAAAAGGAGCCCCTACCAAGTATTGAGTACATATACAGTAAATGAACATACTTTCCAGAAGGACAACAATTCACTAAAAAGGTTTTTTTTATTGGTCTTATGAAGTATTCTAATTTGTTGAGATAGTGAATTGGTGGGTTTTTGTTAAATGTGAGCCAAAATCATCACAATTAAAATAACCAAAGACTTAAACTACTTCAGTCTGTGTGCATTGAATTTATTTAATACACGATTTTCACAATTTGAGTTGAATTACTGAAATAAATGAACTTTTCCACGATATTCTTTTTTATTGAGATGCACCTGTATGTGTATATATATATATATATTTATATATGTGTATATATATATATATATATTGTGTATATATATATATATATATTTTATATATATATATATATATATATATATATATATATATATATATATATATATATATATATATATATATATAATCATATATATAGTATCATTTGTAAGTAGCATCTGCTAAATGGCTAAAATGTAAATATAATATAATTATTATAAAATGTTTTTTAATTAAATGTATTTATTTATTTTTAAAGAATGCTCATAAAGACCACATTTATTTGGTAAAAAATACAGTAAAAATTGTAATATTGTGAAATATTATTACAACTCTTTTCTGTTTTAATATATTTTAAAATGCAATTTATTCCTTTGATGGCAAAAGCTGAATTTACTCCAGTCTTCAGTGTCACAGGATCCTTCAGAAATCATTCTAATATGCTAATTTCGTGTTCAAGAAACATTTGTTTTTATATTATCAATGTTGAAAACTGTTTTGCTACTCATTATTTTTGTGTAAACAGTGGTATATTTTTTCAGGATTGTTTGGTGAATAGAAAAAATATAGTATTTAAAATCTCTGTAACAATATACATGTCTTTATTGTCATTTTTGATCAGTTTAAAGCATCATTGATGAATGACTATGCATTTAAAAAACAACAAAAATAAATAAATAAAATTATACTGACTTTAAAATTTTGAATGGTAATATAATATATAGCCATGTTGTAACTGCATTACTGATAATCTAATGAGTGTTGTAAACACATAAATATGATGCACTGGTTGGTTTTATCCAGAAGGTGGAGCTGTTCTTTAAGAAGTTAGAACAATCATCTTGCTACTGCGTGGATGTGGCAACAGCTTTTCCACAACACGAAGTGTGTCTGACCATCTATACTCTATATTTTCCTTCTAGGCTGCAATGTGAATATTCCATCAGAGGTCATCATTCGAAACGCTATCGTCTTGCCTCATAAAGATCTCAACAGGAGCTTCCAAAACCAGATTATCCTATAGAAGACACTTTCCTCTACTGTCTTTCTGAATAAACACTGTACATTGGGTCATGTAGAAAGTATATAGCCTAAATATTGCACAAAGTATTGTTTATCATTATTTAATGTTTATGTATTTGGTAGTTAAGGTCCAGAGAAAATAAGTCCACTTGTCTGGTCAATTGTTATTGTAGTAATATAGCGTGAATAATATGGTTCAATGGGGTATTTTCCTGATAATTTTAGTTTCTAGGAAATGTTGTATTTTATATCTCATTGTAAGTTGATACACCAGCTTTATACAACACTAGAATTTGAATTCCTTAATTACAAATCACACATACCTGTATTGCCTTTTCAATAAAATTAAGAGTGAGCCATTTATTTAGAAACTGACAGATTTGAAGGCACATTTATTTATTTTTGGCAGGAATGGAAAATATGGTGATAAAGTTTAGTTTTTAACAAAAGACAAAAAGCAAAACAAAAAAAATGTTTCAGGGATTTTATTCCTGTTTATTCCTGAATTATTCATGTTCTCTGTTGCAACCATTTATTCAAATCATCTAACAACAGAAAAATGTAAACATCAGAACATAGGGAGTTTTATTATGAAAAATTGACGAGTCCCCTGTGAGCATAAATTGAGCCTAATGCATTTGTGTTTTAATTAAAAGATAAAAATGGAATCGATTTAGCATTTAACGAATGTTTGAAATGTGTTACTGAAGTTTACATATATCAAATTATTGTGTTATGTAAAAAATTAAACCGAGAGGGCCATGTGAGAGACCAGTCTGACTGGAAGGAAACAGTGAGAAGAGACTGACACATCTGTGGTTATGTGTGTCTTGCCATTTGCACACTCTTTATGTGGTTTTCTGTCAGCCGAGGCGAAATGCAGGATCATTTAGGGCTTATACAAACATATTTGTAATTTAGTTGTTTTTATTTATTTATTTTTAATGACCAAAGTATTAATGCTGCAAAGGTGAGATTGGTTGCAATGGCATTTTCAAATGAAGTGTTCCTACTGTATGTACAAAATGTAAGTTAACTTTTTTCTCCCCAGACATATAGAAAATGTCTTATCACACATTACGTTTTGATTAATCTGCCTGGCAGAATGGCCATTTTAAAAAGCAAAAGTAACTGACAAGATTTATTCAAAACAAATATCCTATTAATAAAGCATTACTACAATATTATCATAGAGTATCTGTGTTCTAAATTATAAAATAATGTCATCTTTATTGGGTTAAGATGCATCTGCAGAGTATCATGTGGGAAAGCGATGGCAAACTAAGTTCAGTTTTTAAACATAAATTGTTAAATAAAATAAAAAAAACGTTAATTAAATGGATATAAGAGTGTTCTAAAATGTAAGAATGGTTTTTGCCATTTTGTTTCTGGAAAGAACATTCTAAAAGTGATTGTCTAATATAGATCTTGTTTACTTGGGGGAGGGCAAACTTGTTTGTAACACCTTCAGTAAAAATCACATTCATTTTCTATGAGGGTTAAGGCTAGAAGGGATACAGTTGTGGCTACATGGGCATGCGCACATCAATATAGTGTAATTTTTGTCACACTGTCCAATAATCACCGTTTTTGCATTATTGTAAGAAGTAGGTTTAGGGTTAGTGTAGATGTTTATAAAACACAATCTAAAAGGTCCAAATTTGTATTTATTGTTAGTTTCTGGCTGTAGCTGTATCCCTTCTATCCACAAACGTAAATGATCAAGTTCTTATAAGAATTTCACTGGAACTATTATAGATATACTTATCTTCTTCATTTTGGAGTCTTCCCGGGCCAAACGAAAACGTAAAGTCTTCGCTAAAACGTCCTGATGCCAATGGCCCAGGGCATTTGAGGGCCGCCCTCTCCAAGGAAGAGCGGTGTACACAGCATCACGGTGCCCGTCTCTCCTCAGTGCCCTCAGGAGATCGGTCTGCTAACCCTGCCAGTGTTCCAGGGCGCAGTGGTCTCCAGCGAGCGCTTCTCTCAGTCTCTTCCGCCCAGAAATGTAGTAGAGCTGGGAGGCTCACTACCCCTTCGGGGGTCTCTAGAGCAGCTAGACAGGGCGTCTCCTGCCGGTCCCCCGCTTCAGGGCACCGAGCTAGCCGCTCTAAGTACACCAGAGGCCAGTCTCGAGAGACTGGTTCCCTTAGTAGATCACCTGGCAGTGTGAGAGCCCCTGCCAAGCGTGTCTCATTGGGTCCTGCCTGAGCAGACTCTGGTTCTTTAGTCTTCCTAAGAGATGACGCGGGTCTGAGGACCGTTGTTTCCAATATGAGGCTTCTGAGGCAGTCCTGATGCCATGGCCCAGGATTTATGAGGGCAGGCTCCTCTGGGGAAGAGTGGGGTACACCGCATTACATGGTGCCGTCTCTCCTCAGTGCCCTTAGGAGATCAGTCTGCTAACCCTGCCAGTGTTCCAGGGCGCAGCAGTCTCCAGCGAGTACTTCTCTCAGTTTCTTCCGCCCGGAAACGTAGCGGAGCTGAGAGGCTCGTCACCCCTTTGAGGGTCTCTAGAGCAGATAGAGCGGCCGTCCCCTGCCAGTCCTCTGCTTCAGGGCACCAAGCTAGCAGCTCTAAGTTCACCAGAGGCCAGTCTTGAGAGACTGGTTCCCTTAGTAGACTATGTGGCAGCGTGGAAACTACTGCCAAATGTGTCTCGATGGGTCATGCACACTGTAGAAAAAGGCTATCGCGGCGGCAGGCCGCCTTTCAACGGGGTCATTCCCACGCTGGTGGGTCCCGAGCAGGCTATGGTAATGGAACAAAAAGTGAGCACTCTCCTGAGGAAGGAGGCCATCGAGGTGGTCCCTCCTCTAGACAAAGAGTCCGGGTTCTACAGCCGTACTTAATTGTTCCTGGAAGGATCATTGCATCATTGCATCCTATTTTAGATCTAAGTTAAGTGAACCGCTCAGTCATACGACTGAAGTTCAGGATGCTCTCTTCGAGCAGGTCGTGTCTCAGACCAGATCTGAGGACTGGTGGTCACGAGCGATCTAGAAGACACATACTTCCCATCTCCATCCTTCCCCATCACAGGAAGTTCCCGAGGTGTGCTTTGGGGGCAAAGCGCATCAATATCGGGTTCATCCCTTCGGCCTTGCACTCTCACCCCGATTAGCTCATCAGAGCAGATGCAGTTCGGCATCGAGATGTCGTTCTCGCTCATATGAAAGAGTCTTAATGCCAGAAAAGTGTGTTTCTCCAGTACAGAGAACCACTTATCTGGGCGTGGTGTGGGATCCGACCACGATGCAGGCACGTATGTCCCCTGCTCGGATCGAGTCAATCCTCACGTCAGTCAAGAGAGTAAGAGAAGGCTGGTCACTCACTCTCAAGCAGTTTCATAAACTGCTGGGTCTGATGTCAGCTGCGTCCAACGTGAAACCTTTTGGCCTGCTGTACATGAGACCCCTACAGTGGTGGCTCAAGACCAAGGTTCTCCCCGAGGGGAAACCCACTTTGCATGATCAAGGTGAAAATGCACCTTGCATTGGACAGTTGGACATTGCAGGTATCAGAGGTAAAAAATTAAATACTGTTCAGTTTCTCTCACTAACCGATCGTTTCGTGTCTTAGGACAGATTCTGTGCCCATTGACTGCCATTATATGACTGACAGACTGCAAGGGTTTGAGTTAAAAATCTTTGTTTGTGTTCTACTGAAGAAACAAAGTCACCTACATCTTGGATGCCCTGGGGTAAGCATATAAACATCAATTTTCATTTTGGGTGAACTATCTCTTTAAGTACTAATGCACTCTGCTAATTTTGCAACTCAATGTTGTGCGATGTAGCTAGATAGAATCAGTAAGCTAATACCCAAAGGCAAATAACTTTGGCCAGGCAATTGCATACTTGTGTAAGGTATTGATTGAGTGTGCAATTACATGACAAAGACACACTAAAAATGGAAAAGCTTTTATTTTGTGTTTCTTGAGATTTTTAATACAGACGACATGTTGTCAAAAAATCCCCATTCACACAGATCCACAAAAACGATTAAAACCCTGTATTATGCACACCAGGCCAGTAGTTGGCGATGTCACTTTGTAAAGAAACAATACATGCCTGCGCACACACCTATAGACTTAACTTTTTTTTGTAGATTACACAGAAATAATAATAACATTAGCAAAAACTTGCATTTTGAAACCCATTTTCAAAAATTACATTTTTAGGCCTAGAGAATGCTGTTGTAATGTAAATAAATGGCCAAAATGCATAAAATATTTTTCAGTTTTTAGTTGAAAATGGTGTTGCCCCCCAACCCCCCCAAAAAGTTACAATTTATGTATTACTAAATATGACTATAGCAGTGTTAAATTACAACGAGTGTATGTATTTAATCCTTTAGACATACATGATGATGAAATGCACACTTGTGTGCTTTTAGAGCAAATTATGTGCAAATTATTTATTAGTCTAATTAGCACTAAGCTATCTTAAGTGCGAACTTTACCTTCTCAACTCTTATCACTTCCATGCCAGTGTTTAACACAAAAGACTTTAAATAAGTAAATGTACATTATTACAGTTTGTTGTATTAGCATTCATTTATTTCCCTTGACTAATTTTGAAGCAGTTCTGGAATATTTATTATTTAAATGTCAAAATATACTGTTTAATGTATCACTATTATTAATGTAGCCTACTGTATTTCAGTTTAAATTTTGGAGGTTATTGGATCATAAAAGGCAAACATCACACTATGCAACCATACTTAATGAGGTCTCACAACCTACTTGATGAATTTTTCTTTGTGAAAAAATAGTTCAACCAAATTAGATATAAAGCTACAAAGTAACTAGTTTTTAAGCCCCTAGTTTCAATGTTATGTCCCACTTTAAGGCTGGCTCAAAAATGTAATCCTTATAGGCCTACAATTCGCCCTTGCACAGAATCTGCACCATCCAAGCAGCTGCCAATGAGATAAATGGAAATGGGATATGATATGAAGTTGTTTAGCTGGTAGACCTTTGTTGTGGTAGTTCATTTTATTGACCATTAGGCTTGTTTTGAATAATTCTGCACCAAACTATGTTTAACTTGCACTTACAGTCAGGATACATGGAAAAACTTAATACAACAGAAGACCATTGCTTTGTATGTACTTGCATTAGCTCTAACAGAAGATTGGATTATGCAAGGGGGGGGGGTACCTTATACAGAGTATACCACAGAGTACCTTATAAATGTGAAATAATGCTTCTTTACTATACAGATAATATGTAATTCAGAAAGGTGACAGCCTCCTCCTTCCTCCGTAAACATGTTGATTATTCACAGAGTGGAGCGGGTCAGAAGAGGTTTAATGGCTCCTTTGTGAGTGGATTCTTGCAGCTTTATCTTTACTCTCACTCTCCTCAGACGCAACACATAATTCCAGTTTGGAAATAGACTTCTGGGTTCTTTTTCAAAGTCTTTTCATGTCAGATTAAAAAATATTGCCTAGTGGTGGTGGCTTGTTAATTGAGAGAAAAACATGGGAAAAAGAGAGTGGCTTTAAATGCATTACCACTTAAACCTTCGAGTATGTTACACAGCCAAAGGGAACCAGGGTAAAGCATGCATGTGAATAGTGTTTTGTCCATGCATCATCTGTTAGTACTATCCATATATGTGACCCTGGACCACAAAACCAGTCACATGCCGCACGGGCATATTTGTAGCAATAGCCAACAACACATTGTATGGGTCAAAATTATGTAATTTTTTTTTATGCCAAAAATCATTAGGATATTAAGTAAGGATCATGTTCAGTGAATATATTTTCTAAATATCCTACTTTAAATACATCAAAACTTAAATGTTGACTAATAATATGCATGGCTAAGAACTTAATTTGGACAACTTTAAAGGATATTTTCTCAATATTTAGATTTTTTTGCACCCTCAGATTCCAGAATTTCAAATAGTTGTATCTAAGCCAAATATTGTCCCATCCTAACAAACCATACATCAATGGAAAGCTTATTTATTCAGCTTTCAGATAATGTATACATCTCAATGTCAAAAAATTGACCCTTATGACTGGTTTTGTAGTCTATGGTCACATATATGGTTATATAAATATATATGATCACTGGATCGACTTGGCTACAGTAGCTGACTAAATATGGATCAATCAACTGTCTTCACTCCCATTAGTGATGCACATATCACCTTGAAATCGCTGAACTTGAATCGTGTGAACAGGGCTTTATGCACCAGAATTGAATGCAGTTTCAGCAATATAGTGCACAAGTCATATAGACTGCTTTCTTTATACTTGTATGTGCTTTTTAGAATGTGATCGTTATCCTGTGATCCCTTTTGTGTTCTGTATTACTATTGAGCAATTTCTTTTTCAAAACAATCTATCTTTTTAGTAGAACAACAACTGCATACTTGACAAGAATTAACTTGACAAGAATTAATCAATACATAATCAGAGGTTTGTCCACCTAGAAAATGATTTAGATAACAATACAAACCAAATATTAGCTAAACATTGTTTTAGAGCAATTCATGTGAGTAAAAGTTAAAATTCATTTCAACTTTTAAATTGCCATAATTGCCCCATGTTGTAAAAAAAAACCCTTTTCTTTCGAATTTCTCTTCTTTTTTTCTTGCTTACTGACAACATGCCACACACCGTTGAAAAAATGGAGGGAGTATCTTAAAAGTTAATATGTTGGGTAGCTAGACAAGCAAACTTGTGTTGAATGCTAACTACATATAGACTGAAATGAATGTAGATTTTCATCACCAACAACGTTTGTATTGTGCAAATTAGGTTTTTATCATCTGACCAGTAAAAATAGGGAAAAAAGGGAACAGGAACCATGGATTTTCAAAGGTGTGAAGGATGAATGCGAGACTGAAAAAATTGCCTTAAGCTGAAGAGAATTTCAGATAAGAAATGTTTCTTAACTCGAAAAGGAAGTCTTGTTTTCTGCTGTAATTTATATTATAGACCATTTGTTTATGAGGGATAATATGCTTAAGCAGTAATATGCTGGTGAAAACTTTGCTTTTTCTGCAAAAAAAAAAAAAAAAGACTCCTGATGAAACATTAAAAAGGCATTTAAACAAAACATATTTGGTACATTTCTTGGGATGAAACATGCATTTGAAACATACAAAATATATTTATGTTAAACCTGAAATTACTGATTACTGATACAATAAGTATCTGTGAGCTTGGATACTGTATGTTACATTAGCATTCTTCCCTTTAATTTCCCTTTGGAACCAAAAATGATCTGCAACCCAGTTAAGAATTGGTGCATCAGCACTCCTCTTCTTATTTTTTATATAAACTAAGTTCACAAGAGCTTAGTGTCCGAAGCCTGTAAATCTATTAGCATTTAGCTTAGTACAGTCGTCCTCATTTGGGTTCACTGTCCTCTTTTGATGAGATAGCTTTTTCTGCCCTTCTTTAAGCAGATTTCTCCACATAGGCTATTCACTTAATCTGACAGCTTCAGAGCGTGTGAAGCTGGGAGGAGGATCTCTCCCTATCAGGATATTTACAATCTCTTTCTCTTTGATTAGAGATCTGAAGATGTCAGCCGTGATTATCTTCTTTTCAGTGTAAATAACTTTAGTCTTCAGTGCTTAACTCACCCTTCCAGTTTCGTCAGTGGTCCCTGTCAAAGTTCTGAGTTGCTAAGGATTTTAGTTTCCATGGCTCAGTCTGAATTTTAATTAGAGTCTCCCAGCTTTGTACGTTTAATTGCATGTTCTATTCATCTACTTATGTTCTGATAATAGAAAGTAAATCCACCATCAGAGGAAATAAGTGAAATTAATAAGGTTTGAAAATGAATGTGGGTGGTTGTTGGGTGGCCAATGCCACATAGAAGAGTATATACACTAAAGTATACATTATATATATATATATATATATACTCATACTCACTGGCCACTTTATTAGGTACACCTTTCTAGGGTTGGACCCCCTTTTGCCTTCAGAACTGCCTTAATTCTTCGTGGCATATATTCAACATTCCTCTGAGATTTTGGTCCATATTGACATGATAGCATCACGCAGTTGCTGCAGATTTGTCGGCTGCACATCCATGATGCGAATCTCCAATTCCACCACATCCCAAAGGTGCTCTATTGGTTTTAGATCTGGTGACTGCGGAGGCCATTTGAGTAAAGTGAACTCATTGTCATGTTCAAGAAACCAGTCTGAGATGATTTGAGCTTTGTGGCATAGTGCATTATCCTGCTGGAAGTAGTCATTAGAAGATGGGTACACTGTAGTTATAAAGGGATGGACATGGTCAGCGATGCTCAATTGGTACTAAGGGGCCCAAAGTGTGACAAGAAAATATCCCCCACACCATTACACCACCACCACCAGCCTGAACCGTTGAGACAAGGCAGGATGGATCCATGCTTTCATGTTCTTTACTCCAAATTCTGACCCTACCATCTGAATGTCGCAGTAACAATCAGACTCATCAGACCAGGCAACGTTTTTTTCAATCTTTTATTGTCCAATTTTGGTGAGCCTGTGTGAATTGTAGACTCCATTTCCTGTTCTTAGCTGACAGGAGCGGCACCCGGTGTGGTCTTCTGCTGCTGTAGCCCATCTGCTTCAGGGTTCCACGTGTTTTGTGCATTCAGAGATGGTATTCTGCATACCTTGGTTGTAAACGAGTGGTTATTTGAGTTACTGTTGCCTTTCCATCATCTCATCTGCCCATTCTCCTCTGACCTCTGACATCAACAAGGCATTTTCGTCCACACAACTGCCGCTCACTGGATATTTTATCTTTTTCGGACCATTCTCTGTAAGCCCTAGAGATGGTTGTGCATGAAAAGTTTTTGAAATACTCTGACCAGCCCGTCTGGCACCAACACCCATTCTACATTCAAAGTCACTTAAATCCCCTTTCTTCCCAATTCTGATGCTCGGTTTGAACTTCAGCAAGTCGTCTTCACCACATCTAGATGCCTAAATACATTGAATTGCTGCCATGTGATTGGCTGATTAGCAATTTATGTTACCATGAAATTGAACAGGCGTACCTAATAAAGTGGCTGGTGAGTGTATATATATAACAATTATATTAAAATAGAAAGCAGTTATTTTTAAATTGTAACAATATTTCTTATACTTTTGATCAAATAAATACAGGCATTGTGAGCATAAACATTATCTATATTCAAAATATTATCGATATCAAAAATCTTACCAGCCCCAAACTGTCAGCAGATAGACACAGGACACAGAGGTAAGTGCAATACAAACAACAGATTTATTGAGTAGCAGCAGAGGGGAATGAGATGAGCAGAATGTCCAGATGAGCAGGCAGCGAATGGGAATGTCTCTAGGGGCTTATCTGAGTGTTAATGTTCTTAATTCCTTTTCCAAAGGATCCAGAGGGAACAGCGGAGCGTGGAGACAGTGGAGGACAGGAGCGATGGAGAACGGGGATAGGAACACTGGAGCAACTGGTAAGTAGACAAAAAGGTAAGTGGGTCAGGTAAGTCAACATAGAATGGCATTATTGGAAAGTGGAAGTGTTTAGAAACAGGAACAACCCAGCCATGAAGAAGAAGACCACAGAGCATGGTGTGTAAAAGTTGAAAATGCTCTGCTGATTCCATAGCTGAAGAGTTTCAAACTGACATTAGCTTTTTGCAATGGGTTTCCATGGCTGCATACAAGCCTCACAACTACAAGTACAATGCCAAGCACCGGATGGAGTGGTGCATAGCACTTGACTCTGGAGCAGCACAAACCTGTTCTGTGGAGCAACGAATCATGCTTCTCTGTCTGATGGGTGAGTCTGGTTTGGGCAGATGTCAATAGAACATTACATGCCTGACTGCACTGTACCAACTGTAAAGCATACCAAGATATTTTGGATAATACTGGATGCTGTGGATGCTGCACACTGGTGGTGGTTGAGGAGAGACCCCCCAATGCTACATGTCCAGGAACAGTTTGAGAAAGGCCCTTTTATATTCCAGAATGACTGTGCCCTAATGCTCAAAGCAAGGTCCATAATGACATGGTTGGATTTGTTTGGAAGAACTTGACTGGCCCACACAGAGCCCTGACCTCAACTCCATTGAACCTTAGTGATGAACTGGAACAGTCCTTCTTCCAACATCAGTGACTGACTTCACAAATGCTATTTTGGATGAATTGGAAATCATCCCCACAGGGACACTCCAAAATCTTGTGGAAAGCCATCCAAGTGGAGTGGAAGCTGTTATAGCTGCAAAGTCCATGTTCGTGTAATGGTCAGGTGTCCCAAACTTACAGGGCATATACAGTTAAAGGAATAGTTCACCCATCATGTCAATCTAAACCTGTATGATTTAATTTATTTTCTTTCTGTATACAAAAGATGATGTTTTGAAAAATGTCTTAAGAATATGGGCTTGAAAAACTTGAATACTCTGTTCTTACAGAACACGTTTGGGATGAATTAGAACATCAGCTCTGTGCCAAATCTTTTGCCCAACACGAGTGTTTGACCTCACTGATGCTCTTCTCAAAGGAGGAGGGAATAAGCCCGAGTGGAAGCATAAGAAAATAGTGAACCAACTCCCTATTAATGCCTGTTGTTTTGAAATGAAAATTTCTCAGGCACATATGGGTGCGTTGTATGGCTGCAGTACTAAAATTAATTTGAGCTTTAGTATAAATATTTACAATGATCAGCCACAACAAAACCAACTTACTAATATAGTGTAGGCCTCCTGGTGCCAAAACAGCTCTGATGCATTGAGGCAGGATCTCCATAAGACCTCTAAACATGTCCTGTGGTACCTGGCACCAAGACAGTAGCAGCATACACAAGCCAGCATATCCATTAAATCCTGAGGTTTAAATGATATACTGCTACTGTCTTGGTGCCAGGTACCACAGTCACTGCCATGAGGAAACATCACTGCCATGAAGGGGTGTAACATCTTCCACAACAATCTTTAGGTAGGTCAGGTGGTATGTGTCAAAGTAACATCCAAATGAATCCAAGGACCCAAGGTTTCCCTTACTGCCTTCTAAGTGCATCCTGCTGCCATCTCTATCCCAGGTAAATGATGCACACTCACCCAGCCATCCTAATCAACAATAAAACCTGATCCATCAGACTAGCCAGCCTTCTCCCATTTCTCCATGGTCCAGTTCTGATACTCACATGCTCATTGTATGCACTTTCAGTAGTAGATAGTGGTCATCATGGGCACTCTGAATGGTCTGCGGCTATGCAGCCACATACTCAGCAAGCTGTGATGCATGCTGGTAGCTTTCTATTGTGACCAGTATTAAGTTTTTCAGCAATTCAAGCTACACCAGCTCTTCTGTATGATTTGACCAGATGGACTAGCCTTCACTTCCCTTGTGCATTAGTGAACCTTGGGCACCCATTAACTGATGCCAGTTCACCGTATGTTCCTTTCTTGTAGCACTTTTTGTAGGTATTAACTGAATACAGTTGAACATTTGACACAAGACTTGACGTTCAGGAGATTCTCTGACCCAGCCATCAAGCTTTCACTATTTGTCCAATATATTTTTGCCTGCCCATTTTTCCTGCCTCCAAAACATTAAATTCAAGAACTGACTGTTCACTTGCTGGACAATATATCCCACCCCTTGACAGGTGTCATTGTAATGCTTTAATCAATGTTATTCACTGTCAGATGTTTTCATGCATACAGATTTGAAGATTTTTTATTTTAGCGTTACACTATAAATACACACAACTCCTGTCACATCAACCCATATACATTATATTTTGATATGATTTGTATTTAAAGAAATAAAACCATCAGTCTATCAAATATGTGATATGCAACTGTTTTGGACATATTCCCTCATTAATTGGAGTTCTATGTTAATAAGACACTGTGTTATCTGAGGACATTTCTGTAACAGTGAACACATTAGTGAGGCTTTTATATTGTCCCACTGGCAGTTTGTTTATCCATCAGATCTAATCCTATATTTAGTGGTTCATTGTATGATTAGCAGAAACATCATACCCCTGCCCCTGTCTGGAGTAGTATTTTTATTTATGTCACAGACATCATTTGCTTGTATGTCTTATAATCTGATCACTAACTTTCATAAATTTTCTATGCAATTGTGATGACTCAGTCGGCTTTAATTGGTTAAAACACCGCTCTGTAATTGAATCTAATGAGCCATGCTATAACACTTTTGGCACTTCTTTGCATGATTTTCCCTAAGCACGGCACTGTATATTTCCCTTCACACACGTGCGAACATCTTAACTGTTGTGAGTCAATGATTGTAACAGGATAATTGAACATTGTACGCATACACCCTATAGATAAACCTTCAGTCATTACTTTTGTGTTTAACTCTTCATTAGAGGAATTAAAGCATCTAATACAGTGCTTCAGCAGCAACCCTTAGGAAACTAGCGGGAGGTAAAAACAATGGGCTTGTCTTGACGGTTTCATAACACAAGCTTTAAAAGATTTAAAATTGAGCATTAACTGTAGTTCCTGCCTCGCCCACTCACTGCCCTTCCTAATGGCTCAGTTGGAGGTAGATGGCGAAATATAAATTGTGTCCGTCTCTCTGCTGACGAGAAAATAATGTGGTTTTTAAAGTGGTGAAAGCACTTAAAGAGAGAGACGGAGAGAGTGAGTGAGCAATGATGCATATGGGCCTAACTTACACAGCATTGTCTGCTTTTCTACTGCAGGCAGGACCGCTGTAGGATAAACTGTCTCATCTAATAGCTTGCATAACAGAGATTCGCAAATTAGTCTACTTTTTTAAACCTCTGCCTATAGTTTATGAAATATTAAGTAATATCCCAATTTAAAAACCTAACCTATCAATAATACACTCATTAGTAATAAATATTTGCCATTTGAATGAGCAATGATGTAAATTGGTATAATGTGAAAGATTGGTGTGATGCTTCGTATTCATGCACACATATCAACCAATTAGCCTTCAGACTTATCTTGCATTATAGACTTATCTGACTGTTGCAGTCATACTCCGACAGCAAACCGTGTTAGTGAAAAACCCAGAGAATTTGTACTCTGAATGCATTTTAACGCCACACTCCACAGACTTGGCATCTTCGGCATAATCTTCTACCCTAAAGCTATTTTCCACCGCACTAAAATCCTCTAAATATAAAATTAAAGCATTATTGAGGAGCAAAGGAATAATTTTAGAAATTCTGAAACATCTGCTCTTATTTAAAGACGGTCTCTCTGATAATCATGCCATCTTGCCCATCAGAAAACCTTTTAAGCAAGAGTTTTTTTTGTTTTTTTTTAAAATCCAGTTGCTTAATTAAATTTTGAGTGCAGCCAGTGTTTGTTTTGCAGTCTTCGTCATACGTTCCTCTGTTGGTGAGAGAGATTAAGATGGGAAAGGTGAAAGCAGGATATTATGTAAAATAAACAAATTTATATCCCTAATCAAATTTTTCATAAATGAGCATGCATGATGTGGAAAGCTGGTGGAATAAGAACAAAGTCTTCTCGTAAGATCTGAGAGAACAGGTCGGGATGTTTAATTAATTCTCTTAGATTGAGATTCATACAATCAGTTTTTTCATGCCTCACCTGTCTCTGTACACTCTGAGCTTTTAAACAAACCAAATGCTTTTAACAGACACAAGTCTGCTGACATATTTGTGCAGGAAGTGCCTGCTTTTAGCTTAGATTAAAACATATGGATGTGAAAATAAAACTTTACATCGGTTTTGTTAGTTTGAAATTTTATCCATTTGCTGCGTCAGTTCACAAAAAGTAAAGAACAATGCTGCTTTCCAAAATGAGCTCTGTGTCTTTCAGAAGTGGTCCATTCAAGACCAACATTGTTTCTGTGGCTTATTTCAATAAAAACATTAACTTATAATTATTCAGATGGAATGCATCTCACAAATGCTGTTGTCCAGATAAAATGTCACAATTAATAAAAGCAGAACTAATAAATAAATCTTTCAAAAATTGGTAATCAAGTGGAAATTAGTGACCATGTGCATTTGTTAAAGGCATCATAGTCTCATTGTAAAATTGTGCCTCTATCTATATGCATCTCCAAAAACATACCTACAGTATACATACAATTCACTGTAGCTGATATGAAAACTAAAATGATTGTTACAGGGACAGATTATTTATTAATAAAGACTGTTTTTGCATGGTTTCTTGCATGGTAATTTTTATATTCTGAAACTGAATGTGCTTTTAGCACCATTTACTGACATCATTTTGTAGAAATGTTGCCACATGCAGGTATTTCCAATGAGCCTTAAGTATACATGTTAAAAGTGCTATACCAGAACACATGGAACAGGGAGCTCTGAAAAGATTTATCTCACTGATAGCAGACTGACGATGTCTAAAATGACTAATTATAAACGAAAAAAATGCAACATATTGCTCCATAAAACAATACAACCAACACGCTTCCCAACCCTACTTCCACAACACACAATACACTCGTAACTCCACAAGTCACCTCTTATGTCCGGAACAAAACTCTTTTATCGATCCAAGCGAACTTAGCCGAGGACTTTAAACTCCTATGAACAATCCACAT
>JAPDDN010000227.1:35000-40676 GCA_027422405.1 Ptychobarbus kaznakovi | reverse complement strand
CTAATTTGATACTATTAGAGTATTTGTATATTTCTTTAAATTTTTTATTTAAGTTTAAGTTTATGCTTTTATATTTCTATTTAACTTAATTTGTTCAAAAATCACGTTTTACATAAACACATTTAACTTAGTTGCAATGCAGCATTTTTTGAATTATTATTATTATCTTAAGCTTTTAATCAATATTTACATTGTATTTGACCATTAATTTGAAATAAGGACAGCTATAAATGCGTTGTTTGTAATATTTGGTCTGTAGTTAACAGTAGCTGTGGTGAACCTGAATACTGCGGCTGCATTGGCTGTGGGCTGCAGGCGGAGGCAGACTGGGTCATCTGGTACTGATCTGAACTGGGCGGCTGCAGGTAACCCACAGATGCACTGAAACACAAAAACACACGCTTAAACAGAATCCAGCATAAAAACGTCAACACAGCACCAAAACATCAATGCACACTTGTCACTCTATGCTTCTCCGTTGTAGTTAATGCACATTTTCTTGCTGAATAAAACAATTATGTGCCTTAATTAAGAGCATACGTTTTTATGCACACTTTAAGATTTTATGCGCATCTTAGAGTTTCCATCCATTAAAAATGCAATATCCCAAAATACTCAAAGCAATACATGGCTGTAAACACAGCTATTGAAGCTACTTAGGAGTAGGGCTGAAAGATATATCGCATGCGATATTTGTGAGAGTGTGAGAGTGAGAGAGAGTGTGTGAGAGAGTGAGAGTGAGAGTGTGTGAGAGAGAGAGTGAGAGTGTGTGAGAGAGAGTGTTGTGTGAGAGAGAGAGTGTGTGTGAGAGAGAGAGTGTGTGAGAGAGAGAGTGTGTGAGAGAGAGTGTGTGTGAGAGAGTGGTGTGTGTGAGAGTGTGTGAGAGAGAGAGAGTGTGTGAGAGTGAGAGAGTGTGTGTGAGAGAGAGTGTGATTAGAGTGTGAGAGGAGGTGAGAGTTGTGAGAGAGAGAGAGTGTGTGAGAGAGTGAGAGAGAGTTGTGTGTGAGAGAGTGTGTGAGTGAGAGTGAGTGTGGAGAGAGAGAGTGTGTGAGAGAGAGTGAGAGTGGTGTGAGAGAGTGTAGTGTGTGAGAGAGAGAGTGTGTGAGAGAGAGAGTGAGAGTGTGTGAGAGAGAGAGAGTGTGTGAGAGAGAGAGTGGAGAGGGTGAGAGAGAGAGAGAGGAGTGAGAGAGAGAGTGTGAGTGTGTGAGAGAGAGAGAGTGTGCGTGAGTTCACATGGAGCAGCATTTACTACATAGAGCCGTTGTTCACTGACAAGCTGCGCAAAACTACATTTATTTTCAACCTGGTTTTGCACAGCTTGTCCAGGGTTGTCAACGCAGTCCACGTTCCCCTCAGAAAAATCACGCTCCGGGGGAATCCCCCTCGGTAGAAATCACAATCCCGGTTGTGCAGCGCCTCAAATTTAAGCTCTAGTCCGGCCCGGGTCCAACAGCTTATCAGAATTACCGGCCCGAGTCTGACCCGAGTCCGTCTTATCCCCCCCCCCTTCTCCCAAAACAGCGTATACTACTGTTTCAGCTATTAAAATAGCTCAGTTTTGTTTGTAATGGCAAAGTGACTATATATCGTTTCGCTTTTTTCTTAAGTTAATTTAGAATAACTTCTGGAGCATTTATTTGTTCGTTAAATATACGTTTTTTTTTTTTTAAGTAACGACCAAGCGGCCAGCAGCCTACAGTGAGCTGATCATAGTCTATGTTTGATCAATTTAGCCTTCTCAAATCATCCCGACTTGCCTAAAATAAAATCTATAGACATAGATAAAGACCTAGATCTAGAGATAGATATAGACCTAGATAAATGCGCTGCATCCATTAGTTTGTGTGGAGAGTGGAAGCTAAAGCGTGCTTCGCAGGACTTGAAGACGCCGGGGCGAATACTTGCATTTTTTTCAGTGGATCCGCCGTCATTTTAGCTCGTAAAGGTAAGAGTAATACATAATTTGGAACTGCAAAAGGGTCTACTTTTATTTGTGTGCACTCACAATATCGACAAAACGTTGTGCTTTTATAAAATAAAGAAAACAAACATGATGTGCTTTCTGCCGTCTCGTCTTGAACACGAGCGCTTCACAAAAATGAACCGAAACTCAGCTAATACACGCCTCACAGACATGAAAAATATAGCTAGAGAAAGCTTTAAATGACTACAAAAACTTTTTTCATTCTAATCAATCATAATCCATAAAGATGCACTTCTCTCTAAAGGTGCGTCTAATGAGGAGACAGCGAGTCAGGATCGGCAAACTCATCCTTGCGAAACTTTATTAGTAAATAATTCAAATATCTCCTTACTATTTCCCCCGGACACGTTCATGGTAATTACTTTTGCTGGGGCTTTGCGGCAAGCTTTAGCCTATTGCATGCATTTGAACGCAGAACATTTCAACTGCAATAAAAAAAAAATGTCATCACTAATAGATGGATGTCTAAAATATACAAATAAGGAGAAGCCTAAAACAGGCCCACGTTCTGAACTATGGTGTGAAAATTGGTCTGAAGCCCGGCCCTAGTGGCAGGCTGAAATGCAGGGCTATAGCGTTCCCCTCGGTAGAAATCACGTTCCCCGTGTTTCCCCCCCCCCCATCGTCGGGCCCTTAGAATTGTAGTAACCCCCCTTACGGAGCCACTGCTGAGATGTTAGTGTGTGTGTACCTTGTGCTGTTCTGTTGTGTAGGCGTCAGTACGCTGTAGTAGACGGGCATGGGTTGCGCGGTCGGCATGGCTCCCTGTACGGACTGACTGGCGGGAACCATAACGGGCTGCTGGTACTGCTGCTGCACCACAGACTGACTCTCATTACCTACAGGTACCTGCAGAGACACACGCGGAGCTGTGAGAGAGACACACACTCGCTCGCTCGCTCACACACACACACAACACACACACACACACACACACACAACACACTCGCTCGCTCACAACACACACTCTCGCTCACTCTCCCACAAACACACACGCTCGCTCGCACAACACTCTCACACACTCTCGCTCACTCTCCACAAAACACACACACTCACACCACACACACACACACACACACACTCTCGCTCACTCTCCACAAACACACACACTCACTCACACACCACACACACACTCGCTCGCTCACACACACACGCTCGCTCGCTCACTCTCTCTCTCACACACACTCGCTCGCTCACTCTCTCTCTCACACACTCTCGCTCGCTCACTCTCTCTCTCACACACTCCTCGCTCACTCTCCACAAACACACACACACACACGCTCGCTCGCACACACTCGCTCACTCTCTCTCTCTCTCACAATGCTCGCACACACACGCTCGCACACACTCACAAACTCGCTCGCTCACACACGCACACTCTCTCACTTACAAACACACTCTCCCACACACACACACACACACACACACACACACTCTCTCACACACAAACTCTCACGCTAGCTCACTCTCACAAATACACACTCACACACTCGCTCACGCTCACACGCTTTCTCTCACTCGCTCACGCTCACACCCTTTCTCTCTCACTCTCTCTCTCTCTCTCACACACACACACACACACACCCTGATAGGAGGGCATGGGCGGGTACTGGACCATCATGCCCGGCATCTGTCCGTTCATGGTCGTGCGCTGTGTGTTCATCATACTGGCGCTCTGAGGCTGCTGGACTCCCATCATGCCCTGGTACGCAGGCTGCTGATTGGTCATCATGGGCTGGAGAGGAGCTAATCGTGAAAAACAAAAGCACATCAAACTTCAACTGCTCATCACGAGGGAGCCGTTCAGAGCTTTAATGGTCAGTTTAATATAAGAGAGCATAAAACTCTCAGCAGAGACAGACGCACACAGAAGTGCTTTTCCTCCACGCAAGAAACAAAAATCATAATAATAAACGATATCATAATAATAAACAAAATAATTACTTTATTTCAAAAAGTCAAAGTTGAGACAAAAATAAAATCTCTCAGAATTGACTCAGTATGTCATATTTCGACTCCAAATAATACAATTATAATTTCATAAAATTATTAAAAGTATAATTTTATTATTTCATAATTTTTATATTTAATATAATTTTCTTATATTTAAATGTATTTTTTTAAAATATAATTTTGACTTTTTAAACTAGCAATTTTAGTCAATTTCAACCTTTTATGGCTTAGTATGTCAGTTTCCACGTTTTTTATAATTATGGTATTTTAGCCCCTCCCCTATAATGACTATTTTATAATTATGACTTTTTTCATTTATATCTTATTAATTTTCTTTTTATCATTTTCTAATTTCTATATTTTATTAATTGATACATTTTTATATTTAAATTTGATCATTCTGACTGTCATCATTTTGACTTCAGTTTCATAATTTTGACTTTGTAAACTCAATTCCAATTTGATTAAACTTTTCCATTCATAATTATGAGTTATATTTTTAAATTATGACAAGTCAAAATTGACATCCTCACATCTCATTATGACTTAGTATGGCAACTATGACTTAGTCTCATAATTGACTTTTCTTCTCATTTTATTTATACTTTTGCTCTCATATTTCTGATACTTTAAATGTCATAATTATGATTTATGAAAGCATGATTTTTTCTTAAGTGGTGGAGATGGGCTTCCATGTGTGACTCGTCTGATGAGCTCTGCTCCAAAAGCGCGTTAGCTTGCGTTACAGGAGGATAAATGATGCTGTCTAGCAGAGGAACAGGAAGTGATGTCACACTGACCGGAGGGCTGCGCCGGCGGGGGCAGCGGCTGAGAGCGCTGTGCGGGGTACGACACCTGGTGAGAGATGGAGCGGAACTGCTGGCCTGAACTCGGATACTGTCCTCCGGTGGAATAATACTGAACCTGGATCTGAGAGAGTGAGAGAGAGAGAGAGAGAGAGAGAGAGAGAGATGAGAGAGAGCGAGTTGTGAGTGAGAGAGAGAGAGAATGAGAGAGAAAGAGAGCGAGAGTGAGAGTGAGAGATGAGAGAGAGAGAGAGAATGAGAGAAGAGAGAGAGAGAGAGAGAGAGAGAGAGAGAATGAGAGACAGATAGAGTGAGAGAGAGAGAGAGAGTGGTGAGAGGAGAGAGTGTGTGTTATAAGTATGAGAGTGTGTGTGAGTGTGTGAGTGTGAGTGTGTGTGTGTGTGTGCTGTGTCGTGTGAGTGTGAGAGTGTGTGTGTGTGTGTGTGAGTGTGAGAGAAGTGAGTGTTGTGTGTGTGTGTGTGTGTGCGAGTGTGAGAGTGTGTGTGTGTGTGATGTGTGTGTGGGAGAGGGAGAGTGTTGGTGTGTGTGTGTGTGTGTGTGTGTGAGTGAAGTGAATGTGTGTGTGTGTGTGGTGTGTGTGTGTGTGTGTGTGTGTGTGTGTGTGAGAGAGTGTGTGTGTTTATGTGTGTGTGTGCACGTGCGTTTTGGGGTGTGTGTGAGAGAGTGTGTGGTGTTTATGGTGTAAGTGTGTGCGTGCATGTGTGAGAGTTGTGTGTGTTTATGTGTGTGTGTGTGTGTGGTGGAGCGGTGTGTGATGTGAGAGAGAGAGAGAGTGTGTGTGTTTATGGTGTAAGTGTGTGCGTGCGTGTGTGAGTTTATGTGTGTGTGTGTGTGTGTGTGTGTGTGTGAGCGTCGTGTGTGTGTGAGAGAGAGTGTGTGCGTGTACGCACCTGCTGCGGCGGAGCCTGCATG
>JAPDDN010000227.1:10000-30000 GCA_027422405.1 Ptychobarbus kaznakovi | reverse complement strand
GCTGCTGGCTTTGGTGACCGGAGGTCTGAGCGTGCGGTTGGAGCTGTCCGAGTCTGTGCTGCTCCACGGACGCGGCTCCAGGCTCTTCATGTCGCTGTCGGTGCTGCTCTGGCGACTGCTGGACGCCCGGCTGGAGCTTTCCTTGTTTCCCCTGCGGACGGGACGAGAACACACACAGAGTGCTGTGAATACAGACACAAACACTCATTCTGACTGGCCAAACACCAGAGGCGGATAGCAGTGAAGTGTTTTTACTCTAGGGCTGCACGATGAACCGAATGCGATATGTGCATCTTGTCAGGAAAGCCGGATCTGTGATTAGTAGTAAATCTCCATCAAATGCTTTCAGATGGAGCAGAATTTCCTACACAGAGCCGTAGTTCACTGACTAGCTACGCAAAAAAAAAAAAACACTTGTAGACGTGATATTGAAATTGATATTGTGACAGCTGTTTGTGTAGCCTCTCAGTGAACTACAGCTCTGCTCCATCTGAAAGCACATACCACATTTAAAGGGACAGTTCACCCATAAATGAAAATTCTGTCTTTAATTACTCACCCTCATGTCGTTACAAAACTGTAAGACCTTCGTTCATCTTAAGGACACACATTAAGGTATTTTTGATGCATGCTCCTCCATAGACAGCAAGGATCCTAACACGATCAAGGCTCAGAAACCATTCAAATAATCTGTGACATCAGCGGCCCAACCGTAATCTTACCAAGCTATGAGAATAATTTTTGTGCACAAAGAAAACTACTTTATTCAACAATTCGTCTCCTCCGCGTCACCCTACAGCACCATTTTGGAGAGTATCACATATGTAAACAACATATGCAACGGTATGTATGCGGATACATTGTTTACGTTCAGATCAAAGCATAAACAACATCCGTGTACATACGGTTGCATACGTTGTTTACATATGTGATACTCTCCAAAATGGTGCTGTAGGGTGACGCGGAGGAGACGAATTGTTGATTAAAGTCGTTAATTTTATTTTATTTCCGCACAAAAATTATTCTCATAGCTTGGTAAAATTACGGTTGGACCGCTGATGTCACATGGATTATTTTAACGATGTCCCTGATCGTGTTAGGATCCTTGCTGTCTATGGAGGGGAATGCATCAAAAATATCTTAATGTGTGTTCTGAAGATGAGTCTTACAGGTTTGTATCGACATGAGGGTGAGTAATTAAAGACAGAATTTTCATTTTTAGGTGAACTATCCCTTTAATAACAGGTTTTTACTCCAAACTCTCTTCATAACGTCAGTCGAGTGTTTGAAATAAATCCTTCTGTGAGATGATGTGATGATAAGGCACGCAACATTGCATTATTATATACTTTATAACAATAAAAACTCAGATAAATATGGTGGTAGTCCTGTGTTTATTAGTCACGTTGAATCAATGTAAGCTGTTTATTCGGCTAGCGTTATAGGGATTGCCTGCGTTTCTTCTGCGGGGCGTATTTGGAGTTTCTCTGGCCTTCGGATGGAGATTTACTACTGATCACAGAACCGTGCATCACCGACAAGATGCGCATGACAATCGCAGCTTTGGTCTAATCGCGATTGTGATTTATCACACAGCCCTATTTAAAAGTACATTTTTCAAGTGACTGTACTTTAGACACTGTTTTTGTTTTTCTTTAGAAAACTCTCACTTCACAACATTCCAAAGCATAATATTGAACTTTTTACTGCACAAAGTTTCATATTAAATATAATTTAATACTTAATTACATTAGAAATCTAGTACTTTCTTACTTATACTCAAGTAAATGTACTTCAAAGTTTTATGTGAGTACAAGAAAGTACAACGTTTTTAATGTTCTTAAGTATTAAAGGTAAAAAAAAAAAACTTATTTATGAAATGTAGCGCAGTAAAAAGTACAATATTTTGCTTTGGAATGTATTAAAGTAAAGGTTTTCCAAAGAAAAACACTGATTAAGTACAGATAATTTTCAAATTTACTTAAGTAAAAATTCTTCACTACTGTCCACCTCTCCACGCACACGCACGCACACGCACACGCACGCAACACGCACACACACAAACATGCAGATCCATCACTGGAGCTCCACACAAACTCGGTTGCAAGATATCAGACACAAAGTGCTGACAATAAACACAAACCTGAATATTAAACACATACACAAACATCAGACACATAATACAGACCTGGGCTGCACCGTACAGTCATATCCTCCAAGCTTGCATTTAATGCAACAGCATGGAGCGAGGTATAGTTTGCAGTTATGCATGAGGATTTTCTACTACTTAACCCAAACATTTACTTGTGTAGATTATTGGTTTTATTTACCGTGCAGCCCTTCGACACACACAAACACACAGGTCCATCACTGTTAAACTGATGCATACACACTCAGATCTGTGTAATGCGCTGCCCTCGTACACAAGAGCAGCTGTCGAGAAAACCAATAACCAATCAATCAGTGTATTTAACAGCTAAAGATACTCAAAACAGTTCCAGAGTTCAGTAAATCTCCATCAATAATGTTACATTACACTCATCAGCTCTCGAAAACACTGTTCAGAGACGCTTCACGCTCACGGACAAAAATCGAACCCGCAAAATGTCGAACCCGCAAAGTGCATCACTTTCATTACACAATTTTACCAAACGCACTTCCTCCGAGACCTAACGTTAGATGAACAACAGATGCAACAGACTAAACTCAAATATTTTGTGCAAAGAGTGAAAAATATTTGAGCTAAAAATGCATAAGATGATTGAAATAACTGATCTGTAAAACCCATCTTGGTGATGCCAGATGACTTATTACCTTACGGGAAATGGGACAGGAGGTGACATTTATGTTCTAGGGTGCTCTTCCACATTGTGCACATAGAATACTAAAACTACAGAACAGAAAACTACTGGGAACAAACACACAAGTTTTCCCATGGTGCATGCAAACACTCCATCAGCACTGAGAAAAAGTAAATTGTTATATTTAATAATTGTTGTTGTATTTAATATGCAGCTCTAGTTTAATAAAGCGCTGTAGCGAGCTGTACACTCAGCTGTCTATTTAATGTCAGCAGAGCGCTGTAAACGCAGCACAGCGAGAGCTGTAAAGGCAGCACAGCGAGCGCTGTAAACGCAGCACAGCGAGCGCTGTAAACGCAGCACAGCGAGCGCTGTAAACGCAGCACAGCGAGCGCTGTACAGCGAGCGCTGTAAAGCACAGCGAGCGCTGTAAAGCGCTGTAAACACAGCGAGCGCTGTAAACGCCACAGCGAGCGCTGTAAAGCGCTGTACAGCGAGCGCTGTAAACGCAGCACAGCGAGCGCTGTAAACGCAGCACAGCGAGCGCTGTAAACGCAGCACAGCGAGCGCTGTAAACGCAGAACAGCGAGCGCTGTAAACGCAGCACAGCGAGCGCTGTAAACGCAGCACAGCGAGCGCTGTAAACGCAGCACAGCGAGCGCTGTAAACGCAGAACAGCGAGCTGTAAACGCAGAACAGCGAGCTGTAAACGCAGAACGGCGAGCGCTGTAAACGCAGAACGGCGAGCGCTGTAAACGCAGAATTTTTCAGTGAACCAGTCACTGTAATCAATCTTCTGATGCACAATGTGTTTGATCTCCTGCTCACGGGAATCACCAACAGAATGAAGTGTCTTCTATCAGATGAACCTGTGAACATCTGAACACTGAACTAACACGTCTGCAATGAACCCCAATCTACTGGGAAACCCTGCAATCTGTGTATCTGTGGGTGTGTGTGTGTGTATCTGTGGGGTGTGTGTGTGTATGTGTGTGTATCTGTGGGGTGTGTGTGTGTGTAATTAATAAATGAGCTATTTTAAGCGGCAGCTGCACTGTCTATTTTAGAGCTGCGTTCACTGCAAACACGCAACACTCCGCTGCTCCATGTCATTTGCTTTCTTTCATTCACTCGCTCCCACATTTCTATTCATAATCACGAGGATGAGATCTGGAATATGATGCAGTAACGTCACGTATTCAACACAGATGCAGAAAAACACTCCAGAGATGCGACACTGGCGTTATTGTATTACATGAGGAACACACGCACACGCACACGCACACGTGTAAAACGGCAAGCAACCAACAAACAGATCCAGAACGTCCTGTTTCGTAACCATAGCGACGGGCAGGACTGGGCGGTATGATGGGATATAGAGACTGACGGCAGATTCATCTCTGTTTGTGGACAGGACAGCGATTTAGACGTGGAAGTGCTGAAGAAACACAGAATAGTGTGAATTTACAAGCAGGACGTGATCTATAGAAGTTAAGGGGCGTAAATGAAGCACAAATTAGTTGTGTACAGTTATTCATATTCAAAATATGAATATGGCTCATCCATCTATATACATTATATACTACAACCCATTAATACTTAAGATTTTTTAATTTAATTCAATTTATAAAAATTATACCTATTTTATATATATATTACTGATAGATGGACAGATATATTTTAATGAATAAAAACAATAATTATTATATTACAATTAAATTATTAAATGCATCTAGTGCTACAATTATTATTAATTACTTTAAAATATATTAATTCAAAGTATAATATATTTAATTACAATAATATACATTTATTACAATTATAATACACATTATATATTAATTTATATTATTGTTATTCACATTTAATGTTCATGTAATTATTATACATTAAATTCATGTTAAATGATAACTATATATATATACACACATTTGTTATTTGTATTATTATTATCATCATGGAATGTGTTGATATATATATATTTAATTGTAAATATGTATTTCATTGTATTATACATAAATAGGCAAAAATACATGATTATTTAGAATAAACTTTTTTAATTCGCTGAATCGTGAAGTATATATAACATCACATAAATAACCTTATACATGACTCATACTGTAATATCAGACTTTGATCATACCACCCACCCCTAATGACTGACCAGCTTCTCTCTCACACACACAGACACAGACACAGACACACACACTGCAGTTGCATGTCAGAGTGCAGTGATGTTGGTCCATTTCCGGAGACTGAAGTACACGGCAGCCATGCACGGCCCGACAGTGCACGGAGCCAACGCAAAGCAACACACGCTCACCACGAGACGCAGTGCATGAAAACACACAGCAGAGACTGTACCTAAAAATCTGCCTCCGCTTTTGGGAGGACGAGGAGTAGCCGTCAATGGACAGTCTGTAGGGTCACATCGGAGAAAACAGTGTTCGTGGGTTACAGGAGGAGTGTGTGTGTGTGTGTGTGTGTGAGTGTGAGAGTGAGTGAGTGAGTGTGTGAGTGAGAGGTGTGAGTGCGTGCGTGCGTGTGAGCGAGTGTGTGTGAGCGAAGGTGTGTGTGTGGGGGGGGCACACTCATTCTTTCACTCATTCATTGTGTGAGAGTGTGTGTGTGAGAGTTGTGTGTGTGTGTGTGAGTGTGCGTGTGTGTGTGTGCGTGTGAGTGTAGTGTGTGTGAGTGTGTGAGTGCGAGTGTGCATGAGTGTGTGTGTGAGCGAGTGTGTGTGTGAGTGAGCGAGTGTGTGTGAGTGTGTGAGAGTGTGCGTGTGTGAGCTTGTGAGAGCGTGTGTGAGCGAGTGTGTGTGAGAGTGTGTGTGTGTGGGGGGGGGGCACACTCATTCTACATCATTACAGTACTAGAGAAAGGACTGCTGGGATTCGGACTGATCGTCGATGATCATGCATGTGCGTTTCATGCTTTGCATTTGTTTTCGTGTGATGTATTCATCACTGTTGTTTATTCTGATTTAAACGTGTCACTGAAGTTACATTATATACAGACGGATACAGAGGATGAAGGGTTTTTGACGATAATGAGTTGTGATCGCTGTGAAACCATCAATTAAAATTAAAATGAGTTGAACATTAAATTGTTAATTCACAGCTTTTTTATCATATATAAAAATAAAATAAGTCATAGAAATGTTATAAAAACTGAAATATTTAAAACAGAGTTGAAAGTTAATTTGTTACACTGTATTCCAGCATTAGATACATCAGAGCTTTAAAAAACACAAAAACTTAAAATAATAAACAATAATCATAAATCACAATCATAGCCATAAAACAGTAATTGAAAAAACATATGAAATTGTTAAAATATAACAGTGTCTCATACAGCTTTTTTTGTACAAATAACTTCAATAAATAATAGAAAAATTGCTAAAAATAGATATTGAAAACATTAAATTGATACTTTGTTAAATTGTAACACTGTATTCCAGCATTAGTTAGATCAGCAATTCACAAAAACTTTAAATAATAAAAATATTGATTTAAAATAACTAAGTTATAACACTGTTTTCCAGCACTGAGCTGTTACGTAAAGACAACTTAATGAAAAGAGAAAAACAACAACAACAAACAGATAGTTAAAATATTAGCAGAAAATTATAAATAATTATTATTGAACCTTGCCTTACACAGAAGTACTGTGATTGCATCACATTTACAGCAAACTAAATAAAACTCAATTTAAAATAAATATGACTTTATTAATGTCTAATCAAGCACATGTTTGTCTTTAAAACCAAAGCAGTGTTTTGTGGATGAACTTCTCATTTGTTAAACACACTGGATTAAACTGAAGATGTAAAGTTGTGCTTTAACTATCAGCGGAGATCAGTTACGGCAGGCTTGTGTCTTACCTGTTATCATTGATGTATCCATTCTGTGAGGCCTGTAACGAAGAATTAAAAAGGTATGAACATTTACTAAGTATAAAAACAACAACAGAGCAGAATAGAATAAAGCAGTGCCATAAAAACTACTTATGCAATTAAAACTAGACATTTACTGTCTGACGTATGCATGCTTTGCACTGAACTAGGAGAAAAATTAGCAGGTTTAAATATGGTTTTTGTGCTTTTCTGTATTTTTGAGCTTGACGTGAACTACTAATTATTCAGAAACCGTTATGATTAGGGCTGAAGCTAATGATTGTTTTTATTGACGGACGGACGGAAGAAAGAAAGAAAGAAAGAAAGAGAGAAAGAGAAAGAGAAAAAAGAGAAAGAGAGAAAGAGAGAGAGAGAGAGAGAGAGAGAGAGAGAGAGAGAAAATGAAAGAAAGAAAGAACAAGTGTAATAAATATAATATTTTAGTAAATGTAGTCGGCTTGAATCTAATTTGTTTAGTTTCAGTGCATTTATTAAGCATTTCTCTAACATTTCCGATCTCGTTATATAGGTTTGATATTAAGGAGTTTATGATAAACTGCGTTGACACACAACATGCCGTTTTCTTAAATGTTAAAATAAAACCACTTTTCATAAAGATCAAAAAGATGGTCTTCTTTTTATTGAAATACCAATATTATATAGACTAATTATGCATTCTTTACTACAACTTGTTTACCATATTCTTCATTCTTTAAAGCAGACATATTTATTTCTACTTGTTAAATAATTCAGATTTCTACAACTTAGAGCTACTAAGTTCTTCAATTCTTTCAAGCAGTGATTTATTGACATATTTATGTCTGTCATTAATTCAGATTAATCTTTAGAGCTACTAAAGTGCTTCAATCAGGAGCAGTGATTTATTGCATGTCTGTCTTTTGTTGCTTGATTAACATCAATAACTCGGAAAATAGGAACTAAATTAGGCTGCTGGCCCTTTAAGAGCGAATGCACTGATACACATTCTCCCTACTGTTTACGTGAATACTCGTCAAAACGGACATTTCGATATCATTTTGTGTGTATTTCTCCGTTCATGCGACGCGAGAGAGTACTCACGCGCTGTGAGACGTGTTAGCTTCAGTGTTTGCGCTCAGAAAACCTCTCTTCTCTCTCGCGTCATCAGATTTATGCATATCTCTTACTCCCACATATTGATATTTTTGAACATTTTATGCGCCGTGCAGCAAGTGTCTTTTAGCGTATGTCCCGTCGGTTCATATGTTCGCATCTAACCTCGTACGCAGCAGACTCCTTCTGAACGAATCTCTTCCTCGCTAACATTTGCGTCTCGTTTTTATTCATTGACGAATAAAAATGTCAATAGATTTACGTCATCATTTTGTAAGTTTTCGTTCGTTATGGTCAGTGAAAAAAATTACGTTGACGAAAATTATGGAAAAAATTATTTGTCAATGAAATTAACACTGGTTAGTTAGCTGTATTTATTTATTTTTTTTGTAATTTTCACTTAATCAAAATAACCCACCTGCAGTTTAATTGAGATTAATTGGCATGCACAATTAAAAAAACTGAGTTATCTGTTTTTGCAAATTAACTCTTCATATATTAATGACAATATGTGACCCACAAAACCAGTCATTTATACAAAAAAGCTTTCCATTGATGTATGGTTTGTTATGATCGGACAATATTTGAAAATCTGGAATCTGAGGGTGCAAAAAATCTAAATATTGAGAAAATCATCTTTAAAGTTGTTCAAATTAAGTTCTTAGCAATGCATATTACTAATCAAAAAATAAGTTTATGGTAGGAAATGTACTAAATATTTTCATGGAACATGATCCTAATGATTTTTGGCATAAAATAAAAATCTATAATTTTAACCCATACAATGTATTGTTGGCTATTGCTACAAATATAGCCGTGCTGCTTATGACTGCTTCTGTGCTCCAGGGACACATATATCGTCACCGTTAAACAGAATTCTGGTCATATCGCCCACCCCTATAAACAACGGCGTTGAAATGTGCCCAGAACGCTTGCATATAAGCCTGTGTTCTTACTTCTCGTGCAAAGATGCGATCTCTGACGCGCTGGTACTCCTCCTCTCGCTCCTCGATGGACTTACTGCGACGGCCGTCCTGCAGCGGTACCCGGATCTGAGCGCAACAGACAATCAGAAACACGACTGAAACGTGATGCAAGAGTGAAGCGGTGCGACACACAAACCTGATTATCGTCCTTATCCATGCTGGCGTCGTCTCGCTTCAGGATGAACTTCTTCTGGAAGTCAATGTTGCGCTCATCTTTAATGTGCTCCGAGAACCTCTGCTCGGGGCTGAAACACACACAGAGTTTGATTAGTTTAATAGACGATGCATCATCATCGTGATCATTCCCATCATCCACCGCGGGCTTACATGCGTGTGTTGCTGGTCTTGTTGATGATCACAGCTTTGCCTGTTTGGTCCACGTTGTGATCCATGCCAAAGTAGGCAGCGACCCGATGCAGCAGCATGCGATGATATGAGGTCATCTGAGGAAACTTTTTATACTGATTACTGAAAATACAGAAGCAAAAACAACCTTAGTGCAAAGAAATAAACACTTATCACAGCAGCACCATAATAATAGAAAAAAATGAAATGAATCGGTGCAAAAATATGCTAAAAGAGCAAAACCACACTACTGCAATGCTCACAATCCACCACAAGGGGGCAACAAATATCATCTACAATAAAGGGAAAATACCAACATATAATATCAGCAGCAGAGACTCTCATATACACACACTTGAACCATTTTAATTACATTATATTTTTGTATAAAAAAAATATATTTATGAGAATATCTCGACATACATATGCATAATGATTACATTATTATTTTATATTTAATATTTTTTTTATAAATATAGTTACATTATTTATAATATATAAATTATTAATTATATAATATATACAATAGAATACATTTTAATTAATTTTAATTGTTACAATCATCTATTTACATCCAAACATTTTTACAAATAATGAGACAATATCAAGAAGATATTATCACTATTATTGTTTTATTTTAAATTAATTTGAACTTAATAGATATATATATATATTTGTATATAATATGTAGATATAATTATATAATATATACATTATAGAATACATTTAGAATACATTAACCAATTTTAATTGCTACAATCATCTATTTACATCCAAACGTTTTACAAATAATGAGAATATATATATATAATAATAATAAGATATTATAACTATTATTGTTTTATTTTTTTAATTTTAAACTTAATAGATATATATTTGTATTATATAATAGTACATAAATTATATTTTTTTTATAATAAATATAAATGATAATTATTATTTTCATTATATAATATATACAATAGAATGCATTAACCAATTTTAATTGCTGCAACCATCTATTTACATGCATATTTTTTACAAATAATGAATATATATATATATTATAATAATAAGATATTATAACTATTATTGTTTTGTTTTAAATTTAATTTTGACTCAATCTAGATATATATTTTATTATATAATAGTATATCAATAATTATATATAAATAAATAAAATATAAACACATACATATTTTAATTGTTTTACTAATTTAAATTGTTACAACTGAATCTATTTGGATACATAAAATGTAACAAATATTTTGAGACTGTATACATATACATAAAGCAAATATATAATGTATTATTGTTATTATATTTAAGTTCATATATATTAAATGTCATTTATTTTCATTAAATATGAATTATTACAGACTTACTTCTCATCACTAATGAAATCCAGGATGTCTTGTTCCAGCTTGAGCAGCATCATTCTGTCTCTAAAAGAATAAAGCAGGATTTACAGCTAAAAGTGATGCAGAAGAACAGAAAAACTCATCAAGCTGACGCTGACTCAGAGTCACGTACTTCACGCACTTCGATGCTGAAACTACATGCATTTGTGACTAGGGACGTAACGATATCAAAATCTCACGATACGATGATATCTCGATATGAAGTCCACGGTACCATATTTATAAAAAAAAGACAAATGAAGACTTTGAAAAATTAAAGTTACATGATTCTATGAATGCACTTTAAGAGTTCAAAATTAAGAGCTACAATCCATGTTCTTAACTAAAGCCCGGCTCACCCTGCAGCACAGAAGCAGTCATAAGCAGCACACGTATACAATAGCCAACAATACACGGTGTGGGTCAAAATTATACTTTTTATTGTATGCCAAAAATCATTAGATATTAAGATCATGTTCCATGAAGATAATACATCAAAACTTAATTATTAATTAGTAATATGCATTGCTAAGAACTTAATTTGAACAACTTTAAAGATGATTTTCTCAATATTTAGATTGTTTTGCTCCATCAGATTCCAGATTTTCACATATTGTCCAAACCATACATCAATGGAAATATTATTTATTCATCTTTCAGATTATGAATAAATCTCAATTTGTAAAAAAAATTACCCTTATGACTGGTTTTGTGGTCCAGGGTCACATTTATGATGATGTTGATAATTTTTCTCACGTGACAGTATCCATGTTTACAACATTAAACACCAACAAATACATTTAATCTACGCAGTACAAAACGCATTATACATTACATATACTACACTTTACAGCACCTTCACCTCTTATACTCTTGATTAAGTGTCTTATTCAAGTCACGGATAGCTTGATGCACAAATGAATGCTTCAGCCTCACTTGGTTAAAACTTAGGACTCCGATTTGACCGTAATAAGAAAAAAAAATGACCCTTTTTTTAGTCCAGGGTCACATTTAGGTTTATACACCGAAAAAGTTGATGGAAAATATCACAAACTCGTTCTCTCTGTACTGAAATCTGGGTTCCTTCAGCACACTCACTGCTATGATTCAAGGCTCACTTCTTCTCGTATACTTAGCATGTGATTTGAGACGCAGCCGAAGTGATCCTGACACAGGGAACGCCGAGTGTAACCAGAGACAGATGCGTTTGTGTCTGAACGGCGTACCTGGGGTTGTTTTTCAGTGTGTTCACCAGGAACTCATGCACATCAATCCCTGTGGAATCAGTGTATTCCTGACTGGAGTCTGGAAGAGAACAGAATCAGATTAATTAATGACGCTTCAATCAAGAGCCTGGATGCAAGTCAAGTCAAGTCAGCTTTCTTTATATAGTGCTTTAACAATACAGATTGTGTCGAAGCAGCTTTACAGTATTAAATAGGACAATAGTGCGTCAATAATGCAGAAGGACCCTCCATTTTCAGTTAAAGTGCCCCTATTATGTCGACTCGTAATCGCCTAAACGAGTCATCAGGAATTCGAATCTTATTCTATTACGGCTGTACGTCACGAAGTATCACATTTGCATAATGTCCACCCATTGGCTGTCATTCGCGCTGTAGACCAATCACAAAGGACTGCGCCATCTGACCAATCACAGCAGCAAGGGCTCACGGAAAGGCGGGGCTTAGAGAAACTGATTCTTCGCACGAGTTGTTTAGGAATCATTTAGAAATGAGGTAAAATTAAATCTATTAAAAAAAAAGTGTTGTTTTTTTTTTTACCTTGGATGCATGTAAACCTGTTTTAGGACATGCATAAAACAATATTAGCAACCTTAAAAATTGCATAATGGGGCACTTTAAAGGCAGTTCGTGATGTCATCATCCAGCTCAGTTCAGTTCAAAACAGACCTACTGGTTATTTAGTTAAGCAGAAGTCATTAGTATTCATTTTTTTATAGGATTATAATATTTTTAAGCATTATGAGTCATTAAGAGTGCATTAGTTAAAGCATTAGAAGCCAGGAATCAAACCAACCCACTCTGAGGAGAACCACAACAAATCACAAGCAAATTTGAAGCAGAAAATATATTACAAAATCATACAAATATACAAGATTGTACTTAACAGCTTTAATGATGGAAGGAACTACAATCACTAGGAACTCATAAGTATTCATTTAAAGTGTGCTTGTTGCTTACTTTAGAAATATTTTAATGTTATTGTAAAATATGCATGCATATACAAATATTTAAGTGCTTTGAATTGGCCTGATAATGGGAGTGGGCGGAGCTTTTGCCTCTCTTTGCTCGCTGAGAGACTCTGATTGGTGGAATGTTTCTGTACAGCATCATGGGTAATGTAGTTTTTCACCACAAATTATGCTTATAGCATGATTTTTTTTTTTTATAAGTTGAATTAATGTAAACAGATAAGTCTGTCTGTAAAGGTTTATAAGTTATTGTTAAAAATGAATTTCCTTATGTAGAAAATTAATGGAGTTTTCACCTCTGGAACCGACTGTTGTGCTCTATTGTATTGTATGGTGATAACAGGAACTAGTTTCAACAAAACAAACCATTAAAAAGGGACGTCTTACCGCGCGAGAGCATCTTGCGTGGAGTTTTATCCTTCTTTTCTCTTTCCTCGTTCTCATACTCGTCTTTCGAGGATTTCTCCTCCTCTTTATCGGATGGACAGCTGATGTGAAGCTGAATGATTTCCTTCATGGGTGGAGTCAGATTCAACAAACAAAGCATGAATATTTATGAACATTCATTTTGTGAATATTAAAGGAACACTACGCTTTTTTTGGAAATAGGCTCATTGTACAACTCCCCAAGAGTTAAAGAGTTGAGTTTTACCGTTTTTGAACCCATTCAGCCGGTCTGGTGGTAGCACTTTTAGCGTAGCTTAGCATAGATCATTGAATCGGATTAGACCGTTAGCATCTCGTTCAAAAATGACTAAAGAGTTTTGATATTTTTCCTATTTAAAGCTTGACTCTTCTGTAGTTACATCACTAAGACTGACATTGAATCGTAAATACAGATGCAAGCTTTAAATAGGAAATATCGAAAGTCTAACCGATTCAATGATCTATGCTAAGCTACGCTAAAAGTGCTACCGCCAGACCGGCTGAAATTGTAAAAACTCAACTCTAACTCTTGGGGAGTTTGATTATTAGTGTTCTTTAATGACCATATTTAGGCTTACAGAATCAATTCTAGTGAGATCACGACTTTCAGAGTGAGTTTTTCAAAATCATCTTGAATAATGTACAGTGTTTGTGTATTTACCACAAGACTGTAAAAAAAAATGGACGACGGAAAAGGAAAAGGAAAGTCTTGGTTTCAGCTGGTTGCTGAAACCACGCCCACCTAGCGTGACAGTGGTGACGACAGCAGCAATCCACCTGTCACTCAAGCGGCCGCGCCCTTAATTATGCAGAACTTTAAGGCTTAATATAATTTAAACGGATGAGTAATAAAAAAATTCACCCCCCTCACAGTTGTCATGAAGGGCAGAATTAGCTATATAGACCAAAACCACTTTTTGTACCAGGCTGTAAACATATTTATTCAGCTGTAAAGTTGGGCATTTTAACATTGAGAGTCTATGGGACTGACTCCGTTTTGGAGCCAGTCGATGAATTGCAGTTTTAGTCACGTCCGTGTTGGTTTCACGAGAGGGAGCGGGAGGTTTCCGCTTGGTATTTACCTGTGATTCTGGAAGACCGTCGATTGAAAACGGTCCTGAAGATTCTTCACAAACTGCAAGACTCCTCACCAGCTTGAGCTTTGCATTCGACTGAGACAGAGATGAGAGATACAGGACAGAGAGATGCATTATGGAAATACATTTCAGGTAAAAGGAACAGAATACACATTCTGTGCTGCTTCTGGCGCCGTCCATCAACTAATTAGAGGTCAGTTTTATTGTACGTGTGAAAACTTCTGCATTCATAAACTTCCATTAAAAACGTAATGCATCTTTTCTGCTGATGCAGACGAGACTGTGACAGCAAGGAATCATATGCTGCCTGGATGATTATATTTATGCGTCTTATACAATGTGGTAATTACTAGTTGGAAGCTCTCTGACAGCAAGCCTGTCAATTAAAGAATCATAATGAGAAACGCAAAATCTGAAATTGCCCAATGCATCTATTTTGCACTTAAAGATACATCATGCTGAAAGTATCATTTCAGAAACCATAAATAGGAACTTCCCAGAAGGGGTTAAATATGTGTTTTCAACCAGATTCTAATAGATACTTGCACATCCCTGTTTATATTATTATTTATTAAGTCCACAGTATACTGTATTGCACAATTTATTTAATTGCACATTTTACTCCTTATTTTTATGTTATTCTTACCTATATTTATATATATTCTCTGTGTTATGTTTAGCCTGTATATGCTCCCACTAAGTCAGATAATGAGGAATGAGGAAGAACCAAATTGCCTATCACAGCTATGCTGATGATACCCAGATCTACCTAGCCTTATCTCCAAATGATTATAGCCCCATTGACTCCCTCTGCCAATGCATTGATGAAATTAACAGTTGGATGTGCCAAAACTTCCTTCAGTTAAACAAGGAGAAAACTGAAGTCATTGCATTAAACAAGGAGAAAACTGGAAACAAAGATGAAGTTCTCAAGGTGAATGCATACCTTGACTCTAGGGGTCAAACAACTAAAAACTAAAAATCATCTTGGGGGTGAGTCAGAAATCTTGGGGTGATTCTAGAGACAGACCTTAGCTTTAGTAGTCATGTCAAAGCAGTAACTAAATCAGCATACTATCATCTCAAAAACAAGAATTAGATGTTTTGTTTGCAAGAATTAGATGTTTTGTTTCCAGTCAGGGTGGATTATTGTAATGGACTTGGAGAAACTTGCTTTATGCTGAAGGAATCTTTATCAGAACCAGCACATCACACCAGTGGGATTATTGTAATGGTCTCCTCCTCACCGGCCTTCCAAAGAAGACCATTAGACAGCTGCAGCTCATTTAGGATTGATTTCCAGAACGCTGCTGCCAGTTTCTACTCGTTTATAAGTCACTCAGAAAATATGCCAGCCATCACACCAGTATCTGACCTAAATCTCAGAAAATATGCTCACATCCTTACACCAGTTCCTCAGGTCCTTACACTGGCTTCATTAGGAGTCCTCAGGTCCTTACACTGGCTTTTCAGCTATTTGCCGCCCGATGGAACCAGCTTCCAGAAGAGATAAAGATGTGCTAAAACTTCCATTTAAATTCTTAAAACTCATTTTTAAGTCACTCATTTAGGACCTAAATGAGTATGGCATGCTCTGAATATAAACCTACGTCCGAACTGACTCATTAATGTAATAGAAATATTCACAACAAAACAAGGGATTTAATTATGCCGCCCGCAGCTGGAACCAGCTTCCAGAAGAGACAGATGTGCTAAAACATTAGCCACATTTAAATCAATTTCTATCTATAGCATTTGTTGAATAAAATTCCCTTGTTTTATATTATTTTTAACTCCTTGTTTTTACTGAATGTATTCATTCAGTCGCTTTTAGCTTTATGCCGCCCGCAGCTGGAAGCAGCTTCCAGAAGAATTACCACTGTGTATAAATGTGCTAACATTAACATTTTAAACTTGCCTTGCCTTGCCTTGCCTTATGTTTCATTTTTTTTGCTATTTAGCTGTGCATTTGTTGTTTTTAATTTTGTTAGCTACGTATTGCTGACCTGACTGCATTATTTTATGATCCTACTATTTATTTCACTTTTTATGATTATATCCTGTATAATTGAGTATGTGACAAATTTTAAATCAGTCTGAAATTTCCTTGTTGCTATATAAATAAACATTCATGCTTTATTGCCTGCTGAATGTTTGCTGTGAATGTTTTCATTTTTTTTCACTTGTCCATTATGCTTTGGAAGGTTTAATTTGGTTTTGAAGGCCTGATTTAAAATGTGGGCACTTCTGATTATATGTGTGTGTGTGTGTTGTGTGTGTTGTGTTTGTCTGTGTGAGAAATGTGCTATATAAATAAACTTGTGAACCTTGAACCTTGAGAGAGATACTAACATACATTCATGCGTGTTATGTGTGTGTGTGGTGTGTTTCATTTTTTTTGAGTGTGTGTGTGTGTCCATTGAGTGTGGTGTGATTTACATTTCACTTCTGATTATATCCTGTATAATTGAGTGTGACAAATAAAAGAGTGATACTAAATACATACATTCAGTGATTGCCTGTTTAATTTGAGTGTGAGGCCGGATGTGAGTGTTTATTAGCTTTGAGTGAGAGTGAGTGTGAGTTAAATGTGGCGAGAGCGTATGTGTGTGTGTGTGTGTGTGTGTGTGTGTGTGTGTGTGTGTGTGAGAGAGTGTGTGGTGTGTGTGTGTGTGAGAGAGTGTGTGTGTGTTGTAAGAGTGTGTGTGTGTGTGTGTGAGCGTGCCTGTGTGAGTAGTGAAATGACAAATCAACACACTTGTGCCAACTGTGCAAAGGCAACAGTGAGCGAGAGGTCGACGGTTCTTGCTTTCGAGAGTGAGTGAGTGAGTGAGTGTGAGAGAGAGAGAGAGTGTGCGAGAGAGAGAGAGAGAGAGAGAGAGAGAGAGCGATGAGTGTGTGTGTGTGGAGTGCGTGAGTGTGTGAGTGAGTGTGTGTGAGTGTGTGTGTGTGTGTGTGAGAGAGATGCGTGTGTGAGAGTGTGTGTGTAAGAGTGTGTGTGTGTGTGTGTGTGAGCGTGCGTGTGTATTTTAGAGTGTGTGTGTGTGTGTGTGAGCGTGCCTGTGACAAATCAACACACTTGTTATTTGTCCAACTAGAACATCTGCAAAGGCAACAGAACTGAGCGAGAGGACAAATCAACACACTTCGACGGGTCTTGCCAACTTGCAAAGGCAACAGTGAGCGAGAGGTCGACGGTGCTTTGAGAGAGAGAGAGCGAGAGAGCGAGAGAGAGAGAGAGAGAGAGAGAGAGAGAGAGAGAGCGAGCGAGCGAGCGAGCGCGAGAGTGCGAGTGTGAGTGAAGAGAGAGAGCGAGAGAGCGAGAGAGAGAGAGAGAGAGAGAGAGAGAGAGAGCGAGCGAGCGAGCGAGCGAGCGCGAGAGTGCGAGCGGTGTGTGCGTGTGCGAGAGTGCGAGAGTGTGTGTCGTGCGGCGAGTGCGTGCGAGAGTGCGTGCGAGAGTGCGTGCGAGAGTGCGTGCGAGAGTGCGTGCAGAGTGCGTGCGGAGTGCGAGAGTGCGATGTGTGCGAGAGAGCGAGTGTGGTGTGCGAGAGAGAGTGCGAGAGAGAGAGAGAGAGAGAGAGAGGAGAGGAGAGAGAGAGAGAGAGAAGAGAGAGAGAGAGAGAGAGAGAGAGAGAGAGAGAGAGAGAGAGAGAGAGAGATTGTGTGTGTCCTCACATGCTTTACCTTGGCTCGTTTCCTAGTGTGGCCGTGATTCTGACAGCGTCGCTGCAGGGAAAGACCAAAATATTTGTTAGTGACCATTTAAATCATTCATTAATGATGAACTTCAGCACCAAACAAAAATGACAGATACTTCACAAACGGTTAGCAGGGAAATAACACAGAGAAAATGCATTTTATTCAACATCAAGATTTTACGTCAAAATATGGCTGTGCAATTAATTTAATTAAAGTTTCTATTTCGGCCTCCAATGATTATGAAAATACAATAATCAAAGATTATAAGATGATTATTAAGCCCCTTTCCAGAGGTGCGCTTTCACTCCTCCATAAAAGCCCAATTTAACATGAAAATCAGTAAATAATTAAATACGGGTGGTCAGTGCATTAATAATGCATTATAATTGGTTTGGACTTGGGTCAAAGGGTTCATGACAAGTCTCAACGTTTCCCGAGTCTCTAAGTAAAGCATGAAGATGGCTAAAGGATTCAGCTGCTGGGATTGAGTTGGGCAGGGAACGTTTAATTCAGAAGTCCGTGAAAGTGATTTTGCGCCTCTTTGGGATTAACAATAAAGCGACGTTCTCTTGCAAATTTAGTGCCAGTTTCCCAAGTGACGATTTGGTTCTCTTTGACTCGTTGGATGCAAACGATGCTTTTTTCACAAATGTTTCATGCAATATTCCAGTTTTGCGCATAAGTTTAATTTGATTCTTTGGATGGAAACATAACTAGTGTCTCACCTGTGCATCCTGGGAGAGGTTGTCGTCTGGTTCTGGGCTGTCGGCGTTGGTGTCTTTAGCGGGCGCCGACAGGCTGCTTTGGCCACGGATGCCTGCGGGAGCATCGGTGGGCAGAGAGTCGTCGCCCTCCTTCATCCCGTCGGGTGTGAAGACCACAGACATGATCCCTCAAAGCGCACACCTCACAAACCCTGCTCATGTGAGGAGGAGGAGACGCAGTTAGATATGTTTGGTCATCAGTAGTTTGTTATCAAACACAGTTCTGTCAGTCTTTACCTGACACACCTGGGGCTGTAGTGTGATGGTGTGTGTTCTTCTGCGTGTGTGTGCGTGTGTGTTCCTATGGCTGAGATGAGGGCGGGGGGGACGTCATGTTGAACGAGTGTCTTCCTTGCATCTTGTGTGATGTTCTTATCGTCACAGCTCCACCTGCTGGAGAAAAACACTGCTTAGATGAGATACCATACAAATTAAGCTCAGATGAGCTTTATTTGTCACATACACAATTATACAGAGTATAATGAGGAGTGAAATGTGTCATTCTCTGTATTTAACCCATCCAAGTGGAGCAGTGGGCACCCGACATTGCCTAAACCTAACCTTATCCCTAACCCGCCCGGGAGCAGTTGGGGGTTCGGTGTCCTTGCTCAAGGGTCTCACCTCAGTCGTGGACACTTCCTGCCAGAGCCGATATTCGAACCCACAACCTTGGGTTAACCTCGGGTTTCAAGTCCAACGCTCTATCCAATAGGCCAGACGACTGCCCCATATGGAAAGCACAATATAAACTGACGGTAACACTTTACTTGTAGGGGTGTGCATAAGACTGATATGACACCTTCATAATCATGACATGACACATGAAGGAGGTTTTATGCATGTTTATGACAACTGTCATTAAGTGTCATTCGCGCCGTTATGTCACTTTTAATGCAAAGATGACATTATTTGACCCAACCCAAACCCATAACAAAGACATCTCAAAATGTCATCTTTGCATAAAAAAAATTACATAACTGAGTGAATTTGAGTGAACCCCCCCCCCTTTCGCGTATAGCGCTTTGAGTAACCTAGAAAAGCGTTATATGAAATCTAACTAATTATTAAATCTAAACTAAAATACATAAAAAAATACACAAGGTACAAAGAGATTAATGTTTACGCAGATATTATATAGAAATATAGGAAATGAAATAAAAAGGAAATTGTGACCGTATGTAGAAGCACTTTTAATACAAATAATTGAATGCATGATAAATGTTTTTGCACAAATGTCTTATCTGTTCACAGTCCAATCAAAGCTGAGTGAAGGACGATATCAAAGACGACATCACTTCATC
>JAPDDN010000227.1:0-5000 GCA_027422405.1 Ptychobarbus kaznakovi | reverse complement strand
GACCCTTGAGCAAGGGTGAGGGTGTGTGTGAGAGACCCTTGAGCAAGGCACCGAAACCCCCGACTGCTCCCCGGACGCCCACTGCTCCGTGTGTGTGTGTGTGTGTGTGTGTTCACTACTGTGTGTGTGTGCACTTGGATGGGTTAAATGCAGAGAACACATTTCACTGCTGGTTATACTCTGTATAATTGTGTGTGAGACAAAAAAAATAATTCTTCTCTACCACTGAGTCACAGGAATACTATCTATCTATCATCTATTCATCAATCCTTTGTACAATGCAAAAGTTCCACAGATGTTAAATGCTCCTCATGAAACTAACAATAAAGAACCTTTATTTTTAAGAGTGCATTCTGGTTAATACAATTTAAATAAGATTAACACAAAACGACTGAAATGAAAAGCATACATTTTGCAGAGTATTTACTCAAAAGGTAAATGCAATAATGTCAAAATGGCCAACAATGCACCCTGGCATGTTTTAAACAGCAGTGAAGGAGGAACATGTGCGATTCATCATAATGCTTTTCCTTCAACAAAACCCAAACTAAGATCACAAACTTAAACGAATGCATTCAACTTTTGTCTGCTGCTGTCCAGATGCATCTGCATCATGTGCCGTTAGGAACAGTACAGTACGTTACACAACCACACACACTGATTAATAAGTAGGAACGTCCAGGAATAACACACAACCACACACACTTAATTTATATAGTGCCTTTAACAATACAAATTGTAACAAAGCACTGCACAATCAAAAAGAGTTGTGTCAATAATGTAAAATGATAGGATTTAACACTCAATTTTCAGCTGACATTTCATTATAGAATTTAGTGATGGCATTGTCCAGCCAGTTCAGTTTAAATAAATTTGTAACACGATGATATTGTTTGGAAATGAAACAGCGCTCCGCTAGACCACCATGCATCAGTGGATGAGCCGAGGCTGTGTGGGAGAGATATCGTTCAGCCCATCTCCATCTTTTATTCTCTAAAAATAAGTGTGTCAGGTTCAAATCTGGGCCTGTTTTGGCTCCCATTACGAGCCTTATGCAATCCTCACCTCCCTCCGCTTGAGACCGAGAGAAAATTCTCAATGATGAAACTGACGCCTCATTGGACGAGGCCTTCGCCAATAGCACGAGGCGCTCCATGGCAACAGGCTCTGTCACCAAGAGAGAATAGATCTCCTCCGCCCCATGTGGTGCACATCTGCCCCGTACCCCAATTATACACACACACACACAGACGCACACGTCTGTGAATCACCCGTTACCCGAGTGAGTGTTTGAAGGGCAGAACAAACACACTTCACCCCGTCACACCTCTCTCTCCCTCTCTCTCGCACACCCTCTCTCGCCCTCTCTCTCTCTCTCTCTCTCGATTCTGTCGTCAGTCGCTCGCGGAGATGAACGCCAATCACGTCTCTCTATTCCTTCCGGACTGACACAGGTAGCAGGCGACATAACAGCCAATAATGTTTGTTATTTCTGTACCGGCGCAAGCAGATACACAATCAAGACTTCTGATGCCAGAACGCTGGTTTGCCATCATCAGTCAAATCTCAGTTAATTGATTGACAGGCGATCTGACCAATCATAACGCAGAGTCTGCCATCTCGCCCGACAAACGAATCAGACAAGAGCAGATTAACTTCGGTGGACTTAAACTTGAAAAATGTTGTGTATTGATGTCTTCACACGGTTGAAATAAAAACCCGTTCTTATGTTCATTCATGTTTATTTCGTGCTTTAAGTAAACATGAAGACGATCGTTCACGCGCCGCTTGAATTGAGGCGCTACAGTGATCTGTCACGATACATTAAAGAGACACAAAACGGTATTCGTGACCTGTGCCGGCAAAGTGAGTCTGAATGTGCACGGGCTAAAATTTTTGATTTTGTTTTTTTTAATTAGTGTGCATGTGAAGCAGACTTGCTTCCTCGGTCAAAATCGAGGGGTCGAGGGTCTGTCCATATAAACTTCACTCATCCACTTCACAAAGTGGATTCCCCCGAGGAGAAGCGCTTAGGGAAGTTCAGGAGTGCGTGTCTAAAAGTGGAGTGGAACGCAGCCGTAAAGAATGAATCACTCGGTTTGTCTTAAAGACTTCACTGAATCATTGGCTCAAAACATATTTACAAATACTATAACAACATTAATTTCTTGTTTATTGAATTGTTGCATAAACTTCATGTGTGACTGGAGCACAAAAGAGTCATAAGCAGCACAGCTATATTTGGCTAGCCAACAAAACGGTATGGCTCAAAATTTACATTTTACTTTTATGCCAAAAACTATAACAATGTTCCATGAAGATATTTTTAATTTCGAATTATTCAAAACGTAATTTTATTGTAATATGCATTAAGGACTTAATTGCATACTTTAAAGATGATTTTCTCAATATTTAGATTTTTTTGCACCCTCAGATTCCAGATTTTGAAATATTGTCCGAACTCATCAACAAACCATCACATCAATGAAAATATTATTTACTATATGAATACATTTCAATTTAAAAAAAATTACCCGTAGACTGACTTTGTGCTCCAGGGTAGGGGTCGACCGATATGTGTTTTTCAGGGCCGATACCGATAACCGATTATTACAGATCAAGTAGACCGATAACCGATATTATTGAACCGATATACGTGTCCTGGTGTAAAAATGAAAATTAAAGCCAAAATTAATAATAACAAGAGCTCTGACATAAAACGTTCTTTAAATGCTTTTAAACATGTCTTTAATTCTGAAAACAGTAAATAACAACAACATTTCCGTAGTTTAAATTTACAGTACAGTGCAAATGAAGGCATAAAACATTAATTTAATTTATCTTTTAATCAAATGAGAGTTAGACTTTATTTTTGGCAAACAAATGAGTTTACTATTAAAATTAAAACATGGAAGAAATAGTGTATTGATTATTATTCTCAACAAAAGTTGTAATAATTGTTGTAGTTGTATTACGTATACAGTAAATATTCGGCTAACAACCGAACTTATTATATGACAGGTTGTCATGAGGACCTTTTAAGTTTCTGTAGCCTATGTATATATGATATGACGATCGTTTTACTCAAATGAAACGGTCAAATGCTCATGAAGTGACTCTCCGAGCAGTTCTGGGATGTTGTGTTCATGTATTAATGTCCTCATTTAGTGAGACGGCAGATGCTGAAAACACCGCGAGCTTCACACGCTCTTCATGTATGTGTGCAGTAAAATGAAACCGCAACGTCTGTGTCATTCATTAACAAGATTGCAGAACATGCAGGATTCATATTTAAAGTGTTTTTGCAGCTTAATATTTATAGATACTAGTCCATAGCGCGAGTCGATTTAAGTGTACTGACCTACTTTTATTAATTCATCCAAACTTCGACACATTCCGCGTTATACAGTAAATTCCATTATATGACTGCATTCCGCGATTCCGCCCGCATTTTCCGCATCGCGGACATCATAGTGGATTGTGAATTTATTGCAACTTCAGCAAACGTCCTGCTGCTGCCTTACCTTTGAGAGACAAACTGATGCGTGATCACTGAGGCACTCCAGTTAGCATGTGCATTCGGTGTGAACTGCCTTCAGTTTTCCGCGTTGATTGGTCGGAGACTCGTGACTCCCTACATATCAGATGAGCAGTGGGCGAGAATTGCTCTCAGAGATTGAGAGATCGCCTCACTCTCACAGAGTGTTGAGCCCAGACAGGCTGCATCGAGCCAAATAGTGCATTTAAAAATTTAATAATTTCACCTGTATTATTTAGTCACCAATAAATAATTTCACCTGTAAATAGTATGTTTGTTTGCATATAAAAAAAAAAATTAAAAAAAACAAAAAAATAATAAAAAAAAATTATCGGCCAATAATGTTTTGAAAATGGCCGATATCGATAATCGTAAAATGCTTAAATCGCGCCGATAAACGGCCAGGCCGATAATCGGTAGACCCCTACTCCAGGTCACATATTTGCAATCGTGCAGATCTCGGGGAAAAGCTGCACTCGTGCTGGTGTGATATTGCATGATATAAATATAAGAGCTGAGTTTCTCTCTCTCTCATATCTTGAATTTTAGGCTCATATAACTGCAATCTAATAGAATCCATAACACAGTCGTCCAGCATCATGTTCATCAGACACTGCATCAATAAAGATGACGGACAGGTCTGGACATCCTTAATCATTTTAATGCATTATTTTTTTCCTATTTTTAATTGCACTAAATTAATGCATTAAATCATATATGCAATGCAATGGCTGATTGAGGTGCCCTCGGTGACGTGTTTAGCCCTGGCGCTGCCCGCTTCACACTGCGCCACGCCATCTGCTCAGGTACCACTGTATCCCGTCCTTACACTCTCCTTCCTACAGCGCCAACTCTCTCGGTGTGGAAAAACACGTCTATTTTAATCCATCCTCCTGCTGCTTCAGCAGAGAGAGAGGGAGAGAGCGAGAGAGAGAGAGAGGGAGAGAGGGAGAGAGAGAGAGAGAGAGAGAGAGAGAGCGAGCGAGAGAGAGAGAGAGGGAGAGAGCGAGAGAGAAGGGAGAGCGAAGAGAGAGCGAGAGGGGGGAGAGAGAGAGGAGCGAGAGAGGGGGGGAGAGGGGGAGAGAGGGGGGGGGGGGGGGGGGGGGGAGCGGGAAGAGAGAAGAGGGCGAGAACCGAGAGCTAGAGAGAGAGAGATAAGGCGGGCGAGAGAGAATAGAGATAGAGGGAGAGAGAGATAGAGAGGGGAGAGAGATAGAGATAGAGCAGATCCGGCGAGATAGAGAGCGAAAGAGCGATAGATGGCAAGAGCGAGAGAGGGCAAGAGAAGAGAGAGGGGAGAAGCGAGAGAGAGGAGGGAGAGCGCGAGAGAAGCGAGAGGGTGGAGAGAGAGAGAGCTAGAGAGGGGGGAGAGAAGGGGGGGGAGGGGAGTATGATGGGGGAGAGAGGGGGGGGGGGGGGAGGGGGGGGGATGAAGAGAGGCGAGGAGAGAGAGAAGCGAGAG
>JAPDDN010000625.1:0-92893 GCA_027422405.1 Ptychobarbus kaznakovi | reverse complement strand
TTTCGGCTATATTTGCATGTAAAATTAGAGAAGCAACATCATATATTTTAACTGAAAGTGCCGCTCCTTTCTGCCGTTCACTGAGCAGAGAGAGAGAGCGAGAGTGTGTGCACGCTGTAAAAGCAATATCTTGCTCTCGTGCAGTAGTGCCAGCGAGAGACTTGCAGTCAAAGAGACTCGCTAAGGCTTGTCCAAGAAGTCGCTAGATTTGTCACTAGTTGCTTTTTTAGAAAAAAGTTGCTAGGGGGGTCTGAAAAGTCGCTTAATCTAGCGACAAAGCTGCTAATTTGGCAACACTGCTAGTGTAGACAGCCTCGAACTGTTGGTTTATTTCCCAATTTGTATTTATTTATTTTTTGCCTAGAAGAAGTTATGAATGGCCGGTAACTTAAAAAATTAGTAGCCAAATTGGCTGGTGAGTGAAAAAGTTCATTTCAATCCCTGTATAAATAAATAAATAAATATATATATATTAGGGATGCAATGATTATAGATTTTGTTGGTATGATTATAGTCTAAAGAATAATCATGGTTTCACGATTATTACGATTATTATTAATTTCACAACATAAAATCACATTAACTCTCTTTAGATATTAAAGTGTTATTTATTTCTGCCTTTTGAAACAGAAGTAACACAGTAACCAATACAGCACAAAATAATAATACTAAAGAAAAAAGGTCCAGCGCTCCTATTGAATAATACTATTACAAGGATGATAAATCACAATGTTAATTGAGTATTATTAATATGACTAATATTAACTATTTATCCCACAGAGGACACTGTTACCAATGAGGGGAATTAACTAAATTGTAATCAACTGTCATCAATACTTATTCATTTTATTAATCTTTATTATTTTGGATTCATTTATTACTTTTATTCGTTAAAATTGAATGAATTACTTTATTCATTTTAGTCATTTATTACATATGGCCTGATAAAATCATGTCTATTATTTTGGTTTGTGAGATCGAGCTGCCCACACAAACATTTTGTTTGTCAAAGCTGCCCAGCCTTTCATTAATAAAATAGCTTAGATACTGGATCGCTACATTATATTAGTCAGCAAATAAGGTGTAAAATTACTGTTTTAATAACTCAACTCAAATCTTCATTGTTTGTAGTAACGTTAACACGCAGATGCAAGTAGGCTAATTCACACATGCAACTGTCACCCCTCTCTCTGTCTCTCTCTCTCTTTCTCTGCACTATTTCATGTCTGTCTAAAGTGGGCAGAACGCTAGAGCTAACGAACTTCGAGTCAGGTGGTCCTTGCCTTTACGTCGTGCATTAAAATAGTTTATTTCACAACGAGAACAGGTTGGCTAGCCGTGCATTGTCCCTTATGTATAGGCTACTCTTTAACTGCTATTTTTATGGCAATATTTAAATGACGCCCTGGTCATTCTTGGCGCACCCAAAATGGTCCCATACTATCGACATTCTTTGGTGGAAATAAAGGACCACTGTTTGGTTCTTCTGTCACAGTTAATCTAGTGTGTGTAGTAGCCTCCGTGTCTCTGATAAGCATGGCATTTTAAGCTGGTGCACCGCTAGTGTAACTGTTTGTTTTGCGCAAGCTGCAACAGCTCTGTTCCGTGCAACAGAAACACTCGATTTAGCGGAACCTTTACGATTAATTTCATTACCACCTGTTTTTTGGTGGTTATCAGAGAATTACAATGATTCAATACAGATATCAGTACTTAGAACATCAGGCTATATCAGTTAATGAAATATGTTTTATTACCATGAATTTAAGTTAGGTCTGTAAAACTTAAAATATTACTACCACATTTTTTACAGTGATGCTCTGGCAAACACAGCTGCTGGGATATTACCGTAAATTGCACAGATTTTTTACTTATCTTTTTTTTACACAGTATATATATATATCAGATAAACCTCACTTTGCTGGTATTTAGAACTTCCTCTTTTCTCAGGAGTTTTCAGGAAACGTCGCTCTTCATACATGCCTGTTCAAGGTTCAAGGTTTCTTTATTTGTCACATGATAAATTATACAAGGTATAATCAAAAGTGAAATGTAGGTCAAATCAGGTCCGCTCAGTGGACAGTGCAAAGAATAAAAAATAAAAATAAAATAACAAATCAAAATTAATTATATAAAAGTCTCACACACAAGAGTAACTATATATATAATATAATATATAGGTAAAAAAAAGACATAAGAAGTAAAATGTGCAATAGAATAAAGAAAAGTGCAAAACAGTAAACAGTAAGATGTGCAAAACAAAAGGATGTGCAAGAACATTATATGGGACTTAATAAATATTAGTATAAACAGAGGGATGAGAGGATGTGCAACGGGTTGTACTGGGTATGCACACATAGCGGCAATACGGATGATGAGAATATGAATGTTTTTGTATATTTTTTTACATATAATAATGAGTCTTGTGAAAGTTTATGGAACTGAGTTTGTGTTAAGGAGCCTGATGGCCTGAGAAGAAGCTCTTCCTCAGTCTCTCTGTCTTTGCCATCAAGCTCTGTAGCGCCTGCCAGATGGCAGTAAACGGAAAAGATGGTTACCGGGGTGGTTTGAGTCTTTGGTGTTTTAGCAGCTCTGCTTCTGCAGCGTTTGAGGTAGATGCCCTGCAGAGAGGGGAGTGTAATGACAGAATTGACAGAAAACAGGAAGATAAAGAACTCTCGATCTCAAACCGAGAGTTCAAGATTTCACAGACCACAGAGAGTCCACAGAGCATTCAATACAAGAAGATACACTACAACATAAAATACAATAAAACATTTTTTAAATTAATGTTTTCTTATAAACTCTTTTTTGGCCTCTTCAGAGAGTTCATCCATGCATGTAAAGTCCTCACAACGCTCTGATCTGCAGCTTTTTTCTTTTGAGTAGTTTTATTCCTGCCTTGTCTTGTTTTATAATTCAAACTGTACTTTTTAACATTTAAAGTTTAGTATCAGAATATTTTAAATATATCTTCACATATATAAGCCTCAGGTTTGTAGGTAAGGAGCAGAAAGCCATAAAGAACTCATTACAGTTTTCTGCAGAAGTTTAAGGTTACGGGCTACATTCTGTTTTTATTGCACCATACCAAAGTCCAGTAGACACTATTGGAGTAACACTGCTCCAGAAAGCTTATGTTGACAAAGCAGCAGTAGAAGATACAGATAAAATAAAAAAACTAAACTATTATGTATTTTTTCCCCTAATCGTAGTCCATGCAGCTGTCACATTTCAAAAGAAGATTATGATCACAGATTGAAATGTTGGGGGAATTTTGCTACAATTTTTAACATTTGATCTTAACTCAACAAAATGAATGAAGCGATTTGGAAAAGGATTCACTCCTTTTGCTGAATGAAGATATCTACCATATCTACTCCGTCACTCTTTAAACATGCTTTACTTTTGAACATTAGCATCACATATCCAGCTTCATATGTATGAGTTTTCATATTCAGTAGGTTCTTTCGGTAGCTCACGCAGTATGCAGTTGCATTTAGAGGTGAAACTACGGTTCGACAAAACAGTTCAAACCTGCATATAAGGAAGTTCAAATGGCACAGTTGCGCCAACGAATGAGTTTTTATATCACTTTTGCATTTGTTAACACTATTGGGTAAGTTTCAGGTTGGGTTTGGTGTAGGGGATATTTCCAACACAATAGAGATTTAACTGTTAGCCACAATACGTACCTGAAGCAACGTAATAAAAACTCAGTAATACGTGCCTATATCACCGTAATAAAATCATGCCAGGGTCACATATTTGACCTGTGTTTTAGTACCACTCACTGGACATTTCACTTTGAAGCTGCTACAAAACGTGCAGTAAGGTACAGAGTAGCCTCTGCCAATAAGGCGGGCCAATTTGGTGCTTGCAAACAGTGATTACGTTTTTATGGGCGGAGCCTATCTGGTGGCAGAAGATGACAGTTTTCAAGTGGCGGTCTATGAAAACCATGGAATAAAAGAATACAAAAATTCTCAATTCTAAAGTTAAAAATTCTGACTTTATTCTTGCAATTCTGAGATTATATCTCAAAACTCTGATAAGAAAAATCAACTTGTCATTAACTCTTTTGAATTTATATCCCACACTTCTGGCTTTTTTTCCCCTCAGAATGGACAAACTTGCTATTGTTGAGTTAAATAGAGTTATAAAGTCCAAAATATGAGATTCATTCTCATATTTTTATGCTTTAGCTTGGGTTGAACTGATAATTTCATCCAGGGTTGTTCCTGGATGGAACAACTGCTACGCTAATTGTCTTTATTTGTTTATCTGTTTCTAGGAATTACACAAGCTTCAGTCTGGATCCAACCCTTAAATGATCTGAGATGACCGAACACCTGAGAAGAGATGATTACAACGCCCTCAGAGGAAGCCAACCATCAGTGATTATACTGAATTAACCAAATTTGGCCATAAGTTAATCATGTTGAGTTTCTACAATATAAATCTATTTTAGAAACTTCATTTCTTGTGAAGTTGCTTTGCAATGATTGTATCGTAAAAAGCGCTACTATTTCATGCTTTAACTGTAGGGCAAATATAATATGTTCCCTATGAACTGCATGTGTGAATATTATGTAGACCAGCGGTTCTCAAAGTGTGGTACGCGTACCACTAGTGGTACGTGAGATTCCTCTAGTGGTACGCAGAGGAATCTCAGAATTAAATATAAATCAGGCCGCGTGTCCACCAAAGCGATTTTTTTAATTGTTTTAAATGGGAGCGTCTTTTTCATGCTGAGCACTCCAGGCTGGCGTTTTTTTCTTGGCACCGAGAATTTAAGAATGTTAGCACTCATCCTGTCACTTTTTAGTCAGCTAACCAATCACAGTGGAGGAGGGGCGGGACTAATAATACCGTCACACCCTGCTTGATACTACGACTTAAACAGCAATGGAGAATTAATATTGCTTGTCTCTGAGTATTTATGTCTTTACCAGATGGAATTGCCGGAGTACAATAATATTGTTATGAAAAATAATGCTTGGAGAAACATTTAATCGCGATGCTCTGCCATATTACTTCAGCGGATATTCCATATCATAGCAACCGCAGCATCTCGAAAATACGCTGCGCTCTCAAGCGTTCACACCTGGGTGTTTTCAGCTGACTTTGGTGGACACGTGGCCTGATTGTTGTTACTTGCAGCTACATATACAGCCTGTGTTTTTTTTAATCAAGTACTTTTTTATTTAAAAGTGAAATAAAAACTTTACTGTGCTTAAAGATTAAATGAAAATGTATTGTAGCTACTTAAAGTTAAATAAAAACTAAGTTACTGTACTTAAATGTTAAGTATGATACATTTTCATTTAATCTTTATTTAAGTACAGTTTTTATTTCACTTTTAGGTACAATATATTTTAATGTAATAATTACGTGGAAGTAAGCACGGTGCAGTGTTCATGTTCAAACTGTGTATTTACTATATTTTAAGAGGCTGACAATAAATAAATATTCTTAATAAGATTAAAACTGACTCGTAATAAAAAAAAAAAATGTTAACTGTGTATAGTGCTACTGAAAGTGAAAGTGACGTGACATACTCAGAATTTGTGCTCTGCATTTAACCCATCCAAAGTGCACACACACACACACACACACACACACACACACTTGGAAAGCCAAATATTTTCTGAGGTGGTACTTGGTGTAAAAAGTTTGAGAACCACTGATGTAGACCAATCGTTTAAATCAAATTATTGCTTTAAAAGTAGAGTAATCATAGCAGGTTTCTTTCATTAGTCTGTCTGTTTAAACGTCTGCGTTTAGCTTCAAATGGTGTTTTTGACGACAGAATTCTATAAAAATGGTTTGCATTCAGATTCTGACATCCAACGGCACAACAATACATTTGATCTCTTATTCCGTGGATTTTTCCCGTTTCACTCCACTTGTTACCGTATGTTTCTGCCACCACACTGTGCATGCAGCTGCGAGTGAGGTAACTGTGACATCTGAAGAGGTGGAGAGAGGCTGTGAGAGATCGTTCTATATCAGGGGTCGGTAAACTTTTCGGCATGACGTGCCATTTTTCATTTTTCTGGTTAACCACTGTGCCAAAACACAAAAAAAATATTTTTTTTCACGGACTTTTGCAAGCGAGAGGGGATGACGTCATCAGGTGTTGCCCAACTGCGCTGTCTAGGCTCCGCCTGCCCACATTCTCCACCAGTGTGGCGGGAAGAGCAAACGACAGACACAGTGGGCGTGGCGTCAGGCCTCGGAGAGGCTTTTATTTGACATAAAATAACAAAATAAAAAGTGTCCAAGGGGAAAAGTGTCCAAATTAAACAGTGGGGGTCTGGTGCCCTCGCCGGGCTTTGTGAAGGAGGGGCAGTGTTCTATAAGGAAGGGTCCAGGTAAGGGGCGGAGTCCGAGGGCCGCACGCACTCCCCGCTGAGGTCCGGGCGCGAGGGGCGGTGGCTTATCCAGCGGCTTCGTCTACCTCTTGGCCCACGGCGCTCGACGGGGCTGGTCGGCCCGGCATCCTGGCCTGACGGCCGTATCACGGGTGCGGATCTCGTCCGGACAGCGGGTCCGGCAGCTCTGGCGGCATGGTCTCCCTCTATGCTCCCTTCTTGGACCCACGAGGACACCAGCGTGCATGCATGGGGAAGAGACCGGTCTCTTGAGGAGAGGCGCGCTTGGCATATAACAGCGGCGGTGATGAGGCTTCATTCACGTCAGGTGTGCCTCATCACACGCCGCCAGACCTGCCTGTTTCAGCGCCCCTCCTCTCACACCCCCACTCCCGTCGGGAGCCTGGTGAAGGACGACATTAAAGGACGGGGTGATGATGATGATAAGGGGGGGGGGAGGCAGCAGACTCGTCACAATATGAACAAACAAATATTTTACTATTCACCTTTTCAGGGGAATTTTTGTGGCTTGAATTCTCTTGTGATTTTTGGTTATTGAGAGTGTCTGTTCCAAGTGTAATGTTCTGGCTCGTGGATTCTAGCATTGGAAGAATTTCTTTAATAATTATAATAATAATTAAATTAAAAGTGATTACTAGCAGACAACCACACTGACAGACAAATTGATATAAAGATGGCTAGACAGAGAAATACAGATAAAAAAATAATACTTTGTTACAGAGATATATTCAGGGCACGTAGATTTTCATTTTCTTTCTGTAATCAAATAATTTCTTGCTGTAGCTGGGTTTCCCTGCTTGACTCTTCAGCTTGACTGTCCATGTTGTTTATCTCTTGCATTAACATAATATTCTTTATGTGAATGACCTAAAGATGAAAACACAATATTGGCACCTCAGTGTCATTACGATTTGTGATTCAATAAATAAATAATGAAAAGTAGCAACGTAGCAATTATTTGTTGTTTCATTGGAGGCTCTGCATCAGATAATGGGGACTGAGTTGGAGTGTACATTTAATTTTTCTTTGCCACTCTTTTTTCTGCATTTGGCACACATGGCTGTTTTCTTCTTTTCCCCTCTAGCCTGAACATCCTCCTCCTGAGGATTTCTTTGTTCTCTAAAGGGACAAAAATACTCAAGTAGGAAATACTTATCTTCTGTCATGACTGAGTCTTGTTGTTTGCGGTACTTTTAACCATAAATGTCTATAATTGTGGATGGTGAACTTTCATCCTCGTAGGCAACATCCACAACATCCCCAGGTTCAAACTTTTTTTTCAGTATGTCCTTTTTAGAGACAATGTCATAGCTGGGTGGCTCCTCCTTCCATTCTACCAGAACCCATGTTTTGCTCATTTTCTAAGATAGATAAATAAATAAACACACACACAAATGTATATAAATAATTCATCTGTTGCCTTCAGCTGACTGTATCGATGACAACAGTGTTACCTTAACGTCAACCAGCCAGTGAGCTCTCACGGTCTTGTCTGCGGTGCTGATAAAAATTATTTCTGAGGTAACAAAAAAGTACACTGGCATCAATTATAAGCAGTGAAAATACAAAAAAGACTGTTTTTGTTAATATTAGCACAGCTCATTTTATATAGTTATTTCTTTAAATAAGTTTTGATATAGGTGGTAGGTCTTGTTATAATGTATCCTCGACAGCAAAAAAATAAAAACAAAATAGTTTTTTTATTTATTTTAGTGTTAGAAATACACAGCAATTAAATTATTTAAAAAAAGAACAGTAATTTAGAGCACTATAACGAAAACATTTTCTAATAAAAGTAGGATTTTACCTTCAGAAGACGGTTGGTGATAGTTGACTGACGTGCATTCGAATCGGCTACGTGAAGTGCATAGGACAGGACGCCAAAGAAGTACGTCATTTCAGTGAATCGAATCTTTTCTCTATATGATTCATTTACCGGTGCTTAATGTAAATTGCATTGTTAGGTGCAACCAGTAGGTGGCGAAAAAGAACGTCTTTTTATGTGTGAAAGACTAAAAATAGAGTATTCCACGACCAAAACTTTTAGTTTCTTAAAACAAAAAGTCTGCTTCGAATAAAGAGTGTTTATTTTAATGTTCCTACTCAAGTCAATTTTATCAAATACACAGACGCTATTGACAGTAATAATTTTTTATAAAAAAATATTTTTGAGTTTTATTTAAAATTTAAATGTTACAAATCCATGCCCATGTAGTCAAGGAGTTAAATGCCCCTTTATCTTTATTATTTCATACAGGAAAACATTTCCAATGATGATAGTGGTGACAGTTTCAGCAAATCAAATAGGAACTCTCCTGATGCTCAATTGAGAATAGTCCCCCCCCCCCCTAGTTATTCTTTTTTTAAATGGTGCTTCTTTATCAACATCCACATATATAAACAAGTATGGCAACTCTTTGTTCCTTTTTCAGCCTGTGCATATAACAAGTTCAAATTATAATTTGATGTATAAAACCAGAGGTCAAAATACTTGTACATGTCTCACAGGGAAACCTTTCTACTGACGATGACAATGAAGTCGTCAGTGATTGCTGATGGGAACTTTTCAGATGCTGATGTGAGAATTGATTTTTTATCTTTTCTTTAAATCCCAAATGCTGTCTTTTTAAAAACCATGCAATTTTTTATGCATACTTTTGTCAATTTGTGCATTTGTTTTTTTACTGTGCAATAAATACACCTTGTCCGACAGGAAAGCTTTTCTGCTGATGAGGAGGGTAATGTTTTCAGCACAGCTTATGAGAACTTTCCAGAGACTCATGTGAGTTAGAATACAGTACAGAATATTTATCTAGATTATCTCGTCTCATGCTTCTTTTAAAGTACACTTCATTATGTGTCAGCCTGTAATTAGTGCAATATCTACTTTCTAGATGCTCAGAAACGTCTCAGGTTACGTATGTAACCATGGTTCCCCGAGTGGGGAATGAGACACTGCGTCCCCTAGGGGTCACTATTGGGGAACGCCGTCAGCGTGACCCGTGCCTGAAGCATACATATATAAAAACACCACGTGTTGGCCGGCGACAGCCTATGACGTCACTACCGGCACGACCACAATATAAGGGGCGCCGGGAGAATACATCATTCGTTTCTTCGTCTGAAGCTTGCGTCCGAAGCATGGCACACAGCCTAGGGGACGCAGTGTCTCGTTCCCCACTCGGGGAATCATGGTTACATACATAACCTGAAACATTCCCCTTCATGGGAACTTCGAACTGCGTCCCCTAGGGGTTGCTATTGGGGAACTTTATACCCACGCCACCATGCTGAGGGGAGTGCAAGCCAATTTCGCGCAAAATGCGAGCACTAAGCCAACTCTACCAGGCTAAGGGAGTTGCCCCTGGGACGGTTGATGGCTGTTAGTGACATTATCCTCTTCGGCCAAAAACCCGAGCTGCATACCCTAAGCACTTACCTAAGTGCCGGGATTACCGGACCCAGGGTAGAGCTCAAAAGTTTGGAATCATCGAAAGATTCCTTTAAGGGGATATGGCCAAGCATCTAGTGGTAGTAACTAGGTCCTGGCCAGTCACCCAGGGGCTACTGCTTGCTCTGCACAAGCTTGCTGAGGGAACTGTCTCAACAGACCCTTTGGTAGCGTTACACTTTTTTTTTTTTTTTTCAGACCCAAAATATTGGGGCAAAGGGAGTGGGGCCCAAGGCATAAACCGGGGCTTGACCAGCTCAAATAAGGGCACGAAGCTGCGCGCGTAACCCTACTCTATGGGATTTTAGAAAGAACGCAGAACATTCGATGTGCGAACTTACCACTGGGTGGATTTTAGAAAAGTGCCCAAAGTCTAACGTGTGCACTTACCATAACATGGATTTTAGAAAGAACGCAGAAAACTTGATGTGCAAACTTACCACTGAGTGGATTTTAGAAAGTGCCCAGAGTTTTAGCGTGTGCACTTATATATATATATTGATATGTTCTATGGCTCTGGAGCGAAGAACTACTCATTCCTTGGAGTGAGAGGGAAGACGCTCAGAAGGTAGCGGCATGCTCATAGATGACCCTCTATGGTGAGGGGAGCAATGCTAGCTCAACCAACAAGGAGAGCGACCTATCACAGAGCTCTGGGGAGCGGAGAACTCATTCCTCAGAATGAGAGGGAACTCAGACGCTCAAAAGGGAGCAGCATGCTCATAGGTGACCCTATAGGTAAGGGGAGCAATGCTAGCTCTACCGACAGTGATCTCTGGAGAGCGGAGAACTCATTCCTCAGAATGAGAGGGAACTCCGACGCCCAGAAGGGAGCGGCATGCTCATAGGTGACCCTCTATGGCGAGGGGAGCAGTGCTAGCTCTACCAATGAGGAGCTCTGGAGAGCGGAGAACTCATTCCTCAGAGGGAGAGGGAACTCAGACGCGCAGAAGTGAGCGGCATGCTCATAGGTGACCCTCTATGGTGAGGGGAGCAATGCTAGCTCGACCAACAAGGAGCGCTCCTAGCCTGGATCTAGTATCGACGAGTGAGGTAATCACTGCGATAGCCGATAGCCTTTAGAAATGGATCGTACTCATCCATTGGTACCTGCGCATGAGATTAGTCCTGGAGCAGGAAGTTTCCACCTAACCTCGGTCAGGTGGAGTTTACGGTGGTTACAGGGGAATTAGAGAGGAATAAGAGGGCAGATACCCCCCTAAAGGAAAGGAGTAGATGTCTTACTCTGGTCCGGACGAAAGTGTAATTTAGGATGACTCGTCTGGAACACCTCCCTCAGGTTTTGCCTCTTTCTGACCCGCGCCTCTCTCTAGCACTAGCCGCAGGCGGGGGAGGGGCATGAGTCGTGAGACTAGCCTTCTGAGCCCATCTCTGATCCCCAGACCGAGATGGGCTAGGACCCCTGGTTGTTCGGGCTCAGACCTGGACTTTATAGAAAGCCTTATCCTGGTTTTTCAGCAGATCAGTCTGGTACGCCTGAAGCACTGCCATAATGTGCAACGAAGCGACGGTCTGACCTGCTGCTGCATATGCCCTGCCATTTAAGCAAGATTCAGGGGCTTAGATGGCAAGGAGGGAGCCTTGAGTGAGGACAGAAGAAAGAGAGGAGTTGTGTCCCAGTAAGGAAAAAATATATCCAAATGCCAAAATCACCAATGAAGAATCCTTACTGTGTATACTTGCCTACAGCCTCAGACATACAACATCCAAAGTGGCTTTGAGTGACTTGTTAGATCTTATCAATCTCCACTGTCCTGATTCAACCAATGGCATTTCAGATACTTTATACAAGTTCATCAAATCCTTTCACTGTGACACTTTTGAAGTCCAGTATATTTGCCCGTCCTGCCAATATTTATTTGGTAATGAAATCCCCACCCATTGTGCTTCATGTGATGGTACCCCAGGGGACATTGAAAACTTGATCAAATCTGGCTCTGTCTTTATCAAGCAATCTATTTCAGATCAGTGAGGTAAATTTCAGAATGCAGATTTTTGTCAATCTTGGATTACAAATGGTCAAGGACAAAGTGCAACTCACAAAATGTTGAAGACATATTTGATGGTGCTATGTACAAATCGATCAGTGCACTAAATGCCCAAACCTGGCAAATGTTTCAGTGTCATGGAATGTTGATGGTGTTCCAATTTCCAAATCTTCTCCTTTTCACATCTGGCCACTTCAAGTCACAATCAACGAGCTCCCCCATAATCTGAGGGTGAAACATATCATTCTTGGTGGATTGTGGTTTGGGCCTAGAAAGCCAGAAATGAACTAATTTGTTAAGGAGCTCCGAAGTCTCGAAAACCAAGGGTTGTCTTATCAGTGGAAGGGAGAAAAATCAGTAGTCCGTGTTTAAAGTTTGCTTTACATTTGTGACACTGTGGCTCGTCGTGCTGTACAGAATGTCAAGCAATTTAATGGAGAGCATGGTTGTAACTGGTGTTATCAAAAGGGTGAAGTTGTAGAAAAGGGTAATGGGTTTACAAGGGTGTATCCTTTGCAGTCAGTGGAGCCAGAGCTGAGGACACATGGAAAACACACTCAAGATGCTCACCAAGCTGTTGATTCTGGAACATGCATTGTTACGTCCTCCCCTTTTAGTCCAGGGGTAAACCAGGAATGACGAACAAAAAATGGAGAGACTTTGAGGATCTCCAGCTCCCCAGGCCCACAAAAACACAACCAACTACAACTTTCATTTTTAACTGGCTGAAGCCTTTTATTTGAACTCATTCAATAGTCCAAAAGAGAATAATATCAATAATATAAAAACACAGGGAAGAAGAAACATATGAAGTACATATTACCTCAGGAGGAGGACCCTAACTAAAATAACCCAAAACTACTTCTACCTAAATGGGAAATAATTATTAACTTACCTAGACTTAAAAAAAATATATAAACCAAACAACATATAACTTCCCTCACTCCCTGACTAACCTTTAAACAGGAGAAAACTAATGGGTTATCTCCACCCTATTTTACCCAGACAGAACCCTTAACAAATAATTAAAGAAATCATCAACTCAGGAACATTAAAGTAACTCATCAGAGAGTGCAACAAGCGCGATAAGCGTGCCTGGGCTTGGAGAGCGGAACAGCCTCAAACACCACGATGTCTCTCATCTTCATCATGCTCTCTTTGCCATTCTTATACTGGAAACCAGTAAACACGCACTAATCAGGGCATGGACAGCGCAAATGATGAGCGCAGATGATCCTCATTAACCTATTAGGCACAATTGCACTAGAAAAGAGAAAGGGTGAGAGGGAGAGAAGAAGACCAACAATACAAACACCAATAACACTTCGAATAAATAGAAACAAATATTAACATATTTGTTAATATGTCTTCACGCTCAGCATCTGTGTATGGTACACCCCACCTACTTTGATTTGATTGGCCATCTCAGTCATTTTGACATTGACGAGCGCTGTTAGACTTCCGAGGCTTTGATCTGAAGCGCCTATGTGCAGCGGTCACGTGCTTACGTAGACTAGCTCAAGTTAATTCTCACACTTTAATAGTATTTATAGCTCCTAACAGGCTGTGTGACTATGAGAAGTTATCACATCAAAATGTACGTCAGCATGCAGTTTTCCCTATTGCAGCTCACGTGCCAGTGATTATCCCTCTGCGTGCCGTAGGTTGCCGATCGCTGATCTTTATCATGCTTACGGGTTGGCAATGGTTGGCAATTACCTCATCCAAATTTATTCTAAGTCAAATTTAAGCATTAAAATAACAAAACATGTAATGTTGAACAATGTGTTTGTCAGTCCATGACTTGTCTAACACATAGTTTGGAGGTAAATTAACTTAAATGAGCATAACAAATTAACAGAGGTGGTTAGAGTACCCAAAAACTGTCTTCAAGTAAAAGTACTTAAAGAAATATTTACTCAAGTAAAAGTCTGAATAGTTACTTGAGTAATAGTAAAAAAGTATCGAAGAAAAAACTTCTCAAGTAGTTAGTTACTAGTTACTTTGGATCATATAGCCCACTGAATATGTATAGCCTATTTTTATTTAGAAATAGATAGAATTTATGTATATATACACACACACACTGCCGTTCAAAATATATTTAATGTAATTTATTTCAGTGATGAAACTCAGATTTTTCATCTGCCTTAACGCTAGTCTTCAGTGTCACATAATACTTCAGAAATCATTCCAATATGTTGATTTATTATCAGTGCTGTTGTAATTATAACATATAATATATATATTGTTATAAGGGAAACAGGTCAATTTAGCTCAAAGGGAATCATTAATGATTTTATAGGGAATTTGAACAGACTCACTGTTTCACGGCGATTCACTGAACAAGCCGTATAACAAACTCTGCACTGGATATTCAAATCCCAAAATATAGTGAAAACACTATTAAATAGCACAGTAACAAAATCGACAGATTAGGCATTAACTTATGAGCACAAAACACAAGATATTTCTCTTTTCAATATAAACAAGACTTTATTTATATAAATCTAAGACATGTAAACTAATCTACACAAGCATTCACACATTCACGCGTTGCAGAAAGAGAGAAAGTGAGGAAAGGATTAGATTAAGAGAATGAGAATTTGATATCCCACGTTTACAGCAATATGTGCAATTGCATAAACCTGAACAACCATCAATCACATATTTAACACTCGCATTGACTTTTCAATGAGGCTAAAATCTATCTTAAAATGACACCAGTTTCAGCAAGAGTCTGGGGTTTTGTACTTGCAGCTTTTGTGTTTAAGGATTCCCTTTTGTCCTCCGTCTTTGCGGGAAAGGGTTTCTCCGAAGTCGCTGATTGGCTTAGAGTTCAGGAGTCGTTAAAGTGGGCGTTGGTTCTTGGCTGGTTTTGCAGAGTTTTGGGCTGGTTGCCGTTGGCAAACGTAACTTAGCACACGAACTCAACGGAAAGAAAATAAACTAAAGTCAAAGAATAAAAGGATGTAAAGAGACTAGGTGGGTTTTCTTCTCATCATGGTCGCAAGATGGGTTGCGGTCCAGAGCACATGGCTGAAGAGAGAGTTCATTTTTCCAGAGAGAGAGGGCGTTCAAGGGAGAGAGAGAGCATTTTCAGGAGAGAGAGAATTCAAGAGAAAAGCCGAGAATTCAAGAGGACGGAGCATTCAAGAGGGAGGGGAGAAGTGTGTCCTGGGTATTTACCCTCTGCTTTTAGACACCCCCCAATGGTTGTCTTGACCAATTAGATCCTATGCTGGCTCTGGGTGCTGCTTTGTTTCTCCACCCAATCAATAAATCAACATGTCATGTTTAGTCACATTGCCCGAATTTTACATTCTCTTGCAAAGTATCCTTTTGAATGTGATTTCTATAACCAGAATATGATGCATTTGACAGGAAATCAATCAAAAGAAACGTTTCAAGCTAGACTTATGACTCTCATACATACCAAACATGACATTAACCCTTAAGGCTTAAGCTAGTCAATACTAATTAAAAGCACGATAAACACAATGATTAAAACAAGGATAGTCAAATTTGTGGGTCACATACATAATATGCAGTTATGCATATAAATTATTATTTTCATTAACAATGAGAATGAAAGTCCTTTAAGATGATTTTACAGTCTGTAGCTGTGATTTCTATCACAGATTTACATGTAATGGTCACATGTTGCATCTCTTTGACCATCAATATTTATTCCTCAAATGTATTACCAAATTCCTGCATTGGAATTATCATTAAGTGTTCCTTTGGTTTTGCTGTTGCAGGCTGTATTCAGACGGGCTGGAGCTAGGGTCTGATTTATGACTTCCTGCTGTTGTCTTGTGGAATTCGGCTCCTCATGTTTCAACCATGCTTCGATCGAATCTTGATTTGTCTGATTCGGTCCTTGATATACTACACACCCCCCTTCGTTCGGCGAGGTGTTTAGCAGAAGACATCGTCGAGCGCTGGAAAAACAAAGGCAGAAGAAGCAGACAAAACACAGCAAACAACAAGACAACACCTCCATGACAGTTACTGTACTGGTGCCGGGCATTAGGTTATTCAATTTTGGAAATTATTGTTCTAATTCTTCGATCAAATTTTGCGACTAGATTTGTGCGTTTCTTCTAAGTTGTCTTAACTTAAGAATGTTCACATTTAGTTTCTAGTGAAATAATTTGTGGTAAAATGAATCAACCTATAGTGCATGGAGCTCTCTGGCTTTCCTTCAGTCTAGAGTGGCTTGCGGATATTAGGTGTAGCGAGTCAATCCTAATATCAGACCTTTGACCCTTGCAGGGTGTCTAGGTGTTTCACCTACTAAAGAAAGAGGGGAAGGAAAATGATAGGTAAAAGAAGAACAAAACAAAGCTGCTGTGGGTTTTCCTAGCATGATTTGCAACTACTGTTGAGCTAGGATGTCATGTGCAGCTAGGGGGCCATGCACCTTAACTTCGTGTCAGTTCTAACTCTTGTGAGGATAGCTATATGTTTCTTCATGGTGGTATATGTAACTGTGTTGTGCTAAATTTGGATATTCTACTTGTGGGAAGAATATGTTTGTTGAATGTGTTATCAGTAGATGTGGTTACCTCTGGGTGTAGGTAATGTTGTGTGTGTTAATGGTGTAGTCTATGTGTGGTCAGATCTGTTCCAGTCTGTGTTGTCTCCCCCCTTTTCAGGTATGTTAATGAAGACTGGCTCTCTTCATCCTTGGCTTGGATGTGGGCATGTCCATGATCTAATGGGGGTCAGTCCAGAAAGGCAGGAAGTTCTTTAGCAGACAGTCGGAGGTAGTTTGGCATGGCTGTGTGAAGCTGGGATGCAAACTTTGTCTCCTTTGTTGCATTCCTCTTGTGCTACCTTCTGGATGTGGCAGACTTTCTGACCTTCTGTGCTTTGGTGGTTGCTGTTGCACAGACGGGAATGTGGTTCTAGGAATTGGAGTTAATTTAGCAGTTTGCTAGTGAGTGATGGGTGAGTGAGGTGATGTTCTCTGGTACCTCAGTTTTCATCAACGGTTGGCCATGAGAGACTTGCTCGTCCTGTGTGGTTGTTGAACAGGTGCTTGTCATCTCGGATATGGTGGTGTACCATGCGATCGTCGGCCTTCCGTTCTGTCGCTGGTCACAGCGAGCATGACTCAATTTCGTAGTCATCCGTGTTCAGCTTATCTTGAAGGAACTCGTTCAGTTGGCTCATGACTTGTTCCATGTCTTCTGACGGTAAGCTGTATGGTTCTGGAGCATACTCAGCACTGTGCATGTCTGAGTAATGCTTAGGTGGGTTTCGTTGTCGCTTAACCCTACGAGATGCTCTTGGATGAGTCAGGCGATTACCTTTGGATGTCTGGTTAGGTTTCCAGTTGTTGCTATCTTTTGCGTTTCTTGAGAAGCGTGGCTGGTCCCATGGATTTTTCCAGAAGTTGGGCTGATAGCTTTCGTGGACATGGAGATCACGGTCTCTGTGCTCTTGATGGAGGACTCTGGTATTGTGATGCAACTGGGTGTCGTCCAGTGCACGGCTTGAGTATTTATTGACAGAGTTCAAGAGTGTGGATGTTTTGTTACCTTTCTTTGAGGCCATCTTCTGATTGTTGTAGGCCTTCTGTGTTAGGTCACGCAACTGTTGGATGGTCATGGAGCGTGGACAGGCCATGACGCCTAGATGGTGGTTGACTCCAGGGTGCAGATTTCTTAGGAAGAGGCTTTTGAAGTTCACATCCTCTTCAAGGTCAGGTTCGTTGTGTGCACCAAAGTAGGCTTGTCGGAGTCGGTTGTAGTAAGCTTGTGGAGCCTCTTGTCGACCTTGTTTGGTTTCTAAGGCAGTTAACAGTCCCTGTTCGGAGTCAGGGTCGGTAAACTCTTTAATCAGGACCTCACGAAGTAGCTGGTAGTCTGACTTCGTTCGACTGGGCTGTCGATCTAGGAAGTTTCGTACCTCGGAATTGGACGTGGCTCTAAGGAGGTATAACCTGTCTCTGTCAGCCACATGAGGTCTCATTTCTAGATAGAAGTCGATATCTTGAAGGTGGGCCTGGATGGTGTGGCCCCCTGTGGAGTTCGGGTTGAACTTGCTGGCGTTTTTAGACAGCTTGTCGAGGTCTTTGATGGTCATCCCAGGTGCAGTTCCAAGGTCTGCTTGGATGGAAGGTTTTCTTTCGTTGACAGGAAAGAGTTCTGTGGCGAAGGCAGGTGAGGTTTTGGGTTGTGGCCCTTCTCTTCTTTCGCTGTATACGAGCTCTTGGACATGGGACTCTGCTCTGCTCAGCAGTGGTGAGGCTGAGTGTTGTTTCTCTCGCTTTGGCTCTTGCTTCTGCTCATAAGCATGTTTGAGTTCTCTTCTGACCATGTAGAGCTGATCGTTGGTATCGTCTAGTTGTTGGGTCAGATTGTCCATTTCAATTCTGTACTTTTCAAGGTGGTCTTTCAGGGCACTTATTTCAGCATTCTTGTTGCTGATGTCATGCTTGGCTTTCTCTAGTAGCTGGTTGGCAGACTGAAGTCTGTTTTCCAGGTCTTTCTGGGCAGCCTTTGCATGTTGTTGATCAAGTTGAGCTGCTGTCAGGGCTGCTTGGAGCTCCTTAACTTGTTCCGTTGTTTCCTGCTCGCTCTCGTTGGGTGCTTTGAGTTGATCTTGAACTTTCACTTCCAGCTTGTCTATGCGACATTGAGCACATGTCAGTTCCTCTTGAAGGTGGGTGATGTGCTTGTCGCTCAGTTTCAGCTGGGTCGTGAAGGCATAGCTTAGGGAGCTGGTGATTTTGACTAGCTCCTCATGGTTGTTATTCTGGCTTGAATCTTGTGTCAGGAATCTTCTCAGAACTAGGATTATTATTAAAAATAATAACAGTTCAAACGTCTTGGGGGTGAGGCTGTCTGTCGTGCCTCTCAGCCAAGTGTTCACATCTTCCCCTTGGGCAAGGGGTCTGCAGTCTGCGGCATGTTGGCACGCTGGGGAGAAGAGAGACTGACACAGATCTGTGTGGAGTGGAAGCTTATGTGTGGTGCGACAACTAAGTGTTATGTCAGTGATTTGAACCACTGGTGAAGTGTGGTGATCACTGTGTTGGTCTCAGAGTATCTACGTAGACTAGCGATGTGAAGACTTCGTCACTCTAATGAGGAAGAGGGAAAAGAGAAAAAAGTGAAAAACAAATTTAATTAAAATAAACAATTCATTTTCTATTTTTTTTTCAAATGAAGAAAATTCTTTTTTTTATTAAATGTTGTTATCAAGGAGGCAAACAATAATATTAAATCTTTGTCTTAGACAAACAAATATAATAATAATTCTGATATCTCTTTTCTTAGTCTGACAGAATTGACAACGCACACCTTACAGTTGGGACCGCTCACCAGGGAGGCTGCGAAGGCGACAGTTGCTCAACACTTATCTCTATTAAAATTGATCTCAGCGTTGCATGAGTTGTTAAAATTTGGATTGCGTTTTAAATATAGGGAGGTTAGGAAGAACAAAAGGAAGGTTTGATTGCAATCAAATTCGTAAGGATGATTCGCCTTTTGACAGGATTGTGTATATCATACACTTAGAATTGATTGATGGTTCTTACAGGTCCCTACAAATGTGAAAAGTGAAGAGGAAAGAAAGGAGGATAGAACAGGAGGGAAGAGAAAGAGAAAGTAAGTTGAGTGGATCGGTCCACTAGCGAGCAGTTATGCCCGACTACGCGTATAGTGTTGTTTTCAGTTGCTACACAACTATCCACAAAAATAAATTTTGGGTAAAAGAGATTTGTCTCTCTAATTTATTTGAACTCGTAGTGAGGGATAACAATGTGTCCTATTAAGGCTCAGGTGGGTCGTTCCCAAGCTAGGATACACAGAGGAAAGAAAATGGTAAGACAAAGTAAAATTGTAAAGTAATAAACAGGCAAAATAAGCAAATATGAAATTAAGTAAATGAGGAAATAAGTAAATAAAATAGTGGTTATGTGTATAACCAAAACAGGAAGAATTAGGGGTAAAGCGCAATAAAGTAATGAGTGAGTATAAGTCTGAATAGAATCTTCTTATATGGGTAATAAATCAATTAGGTAGAATAAGTTTACTTAAACTTTCAAAGTTCAATACTTATTTGTACCTAAAATTATTATGCCCAAAAGGGAATACTAGAAGGAAGGATCATATTAAATAATATGAGGGTGAAAATTAGAATGATTCCAAATAAATTTAATGTTTTAATTAAATTTGAATTTGGCACAATTAATAATTGTAAACTAGTATTTTCCTTTCTAGTAGAACTACAAATAAGTGGTAAAAAGGGAGAAATAAGGAAGAGAAAGACCAACAAGTATATTAGTTAAAATGTTTAAAGGGTTAAACCACTTTAGCTTTTCAAAACACACACTTTATTCAACCATTGGATGTTAATGCTAACTTCTAACCTTTGAGGCTAATGGCTTTAGCATAGACTTCAATGTAAACACAACCGTGCCATTAGCAACAGCATGGAGTTTGTTTACAAAAGCATCGATGTACTGCGCGTGTGCAGTTCAAAGTTGCTCCGGAAGTAGGTTAAGACTTTCGTGTCACAATCGTGTCTGTGGCAACCAAAACAAACTAGTGGCTAGCACATTAATTGTTGCATTACAAATACAGTTAAGCATGTTACATGAAATGTTGGTGCATCTCAACACTGTACAAATAACAACACCGCTTGTTCTGCGATGTGGCGCTTAAACTTTCAGTTCGTTCAGAGTTAAACTTAAACCTTATTCAAATAACAGCTTTGTGCTTCGGTTGAGGAAACAGTGATCAGTGTATCACAACAGGGTTTCTTCGCTGTTGGTTCAAAGGTAAACTTTACTTGATAAAGCTTTTAAAGCTCCCATTCAAATCACTCTCGGACACACGCAGTGTTTCGCGAGATTTAATTCATTTTGTGAACAGTGTACACAAACAGGCAAGCATTATTCTCTAATGTTTAACCCAGGGAGTCATAGCATATATGATCTGACAATGGAACACGCACTGACGATCAAACTATGAATAAGGCTTTGATAAACAGGATTGAGGAACACGCTCAAAACTATTCTTTATCCACTGATTTATTTCCCTTTTAATTACTGCAGTTTAGCTTCGTGCGGCTAACAGTTACTGAGATTATGGAGTAAGTTATAGCTATTAGATGACCTGGAACACGCAGGACATTAATTCAGCTATAAAACAAGGCATTACAAGAAGAGAGGAAAACGCTCATCTCCGACCTTATTGTCCGATCTCAGATGTTAACTTTGAGTTCCCTTACTGCACTTGAACAACGGAGAGGCGGACTCGAGTTACAGCCGTCTCTGTGCTCATTCATTCAAGGAGGCGCGTGCTGCTGACGTCACTCACACACACACACACCAGTCTCGATCTCAGATCTCATCCGTAAGAATATAAAAGATTAAATAACTTGGTTTATGCTCATAATTTAGATTAATCTGCCCGCATTTCCTCCACCAATATGCAACTATAACATATAATATATATATTGTTATAAGGGAAACAGGTAAATTTAGCTCAAAGGGAATCATTAATGATTTTATAGGGAATTTGAACAGACTCACTGTTTCACGGCGATTCACTGAACAAGCCGTATAACAAACTCTGCACTGGATATTCAAATCCCAAAATATAGTGAAAACACTATTAAATAGCACAGTAACAAAATCGACAGATTAAGGCATTAACTTATGAGCACAAAACACAAGATATTTCTCTTTTCAATATTTTTATATAAATCTAAGACATGTAAACTAATCTACACAAGCATTCACACATTCACGCGTTGCAGAAAGAGAGAAAGTGAGGAAAGGATTAGATTAAGAGAATGAGAATTTGATATCCCACGTTTACAGCAATATGTGATATTGCATAAACCTGAACAACCATCAATCACATATTTAACACTCGCATTGACTTTTCAATGAGGCTAAAATCTATCTTAAAATGACACCAGTTTCAGCAAGAGTCTGGGGTTTTGTACTTGCAGCTTTTGTGTTTAAGGATTCCCTTTTGTCCTCCGTCTTTGCGGGAAAGGGTTTCTCCGAAGTCGCTGATTGGCTTAGAGTTCAGGAGTCGTTGAAGTGGGCGTTGGTTCTTGGCTGGTTTTGCAGAGTTTTGGGCTGGTTGCCGTTGGCAAACGTAACTTAGCACACGAACTCAACGGAAAGAAAATAAACTAAAGTCAAAGAATAAAAGGATGTAAAGAGCCTAGGTGGGTTTTCTTCTCATCATGGTCGCAAGATGGGTTGCGGTCCAGAGCACATGGCTGAAGAGAGAGTTCATTTTTTCCAGAGAGAGAGGGTGTTCAAGGGAGAGAGAGCATTTTCAGGAGAGAGAGAATTCAAGAGAAAAGCCGAGAATTCAAGAGGACGGAGCATTCAAGAGGGAGGGGAGAAGTGTGTCCTGGGTATTTACCCTCTGCTTTTAGACACCCCCCAATGGTTGTCTTGACCAATTAGATCCTATGCTGGCTCTGGGTGCTGCTTTGTTTCTCCACCCAATCAATAAATCAACATGTCATGTTTAGTCACATTGCCCGAATTTTACATTCTCTTGCAAAGTATCCTTTTGAATGTGATTTCTATAACCAGAATATGATGCATTTGACAGGAAATCAATCAAAAGAAACGTTTCAAGCTAGACTTATGACTCTCATACATACCAAACATGACATTAACCCTTAAGGCTTAAGCTAGTCAATACTAATTAAAAGCACGATAAACACAATGATTAAAACAAGGATAGTCAAATTTGTGGGTCACATACATAATATGCAGTTATGCATATAAATTATTATTTTCAATACTCTGGGACTCGGTAGGGCCGCTGCCGGACGATGGTTCCGGGTGGCGTGCGGATCTCGTGTTGGAGGATCTGGGTCCGCCCGGGGGTCGATGAGAACACATCGGGGAACTGACCGACCAGGTGCTGCAGCTCCGTCTTCTGAGCTGCCGACAGCTGTGGGTTAGTGTCCACGACCACCGGTTCCACGGCGGTGAGAGCAGCCAGCTGGACCCTTGTCCCCACCCACTTCTTCAGCAGGTTGATGTGGTAAAGCTGGTCTGCTTTCCGCCGCCCCGGCTGGCGGACACGGTAAGTGACGGGACCAGTTCTCTCGGTGACGGTGTACGGGCCCTGCCAGCTGGCCAGGAACTTGCAGGCGGAGTTGGGGACAAGGACCATTACCCTGTCTCCAGGCTGGAACTCTCGTGGCTGGGCAGCTCGGTTGTAATGCCGTTGCTGCGCTTGTTGGGCTTTGACGAGGTGTTCCCGGACTAATGGCATGACCCGGTCCATTCTTTCCCTCATTTCCTTTACGTGCTTAATCACCGAGCGATGAGGTGCAGGCTGTTGCTCCCATGCCTCTTTGGCTACATCCAACAGCCCCCGGGGCTGGCGGCCGAACAGCAGTTCGAACGGGGTGAAGCCGGTGGACGCCTGAGGTACCTCTCGTATCCCGAACAGCACATAGGGCAGCATGAGGTCCCAGTCCCGCTTGTCTTCGGCTACCACTCGTCGTAGCATTTGTTTGAGGGTTTGGTTAAACCGTTTCACTAGGCCGTCAGTCTGGGGGTGCTATACGGATGTCCTCAGTTGCTTCACTTTGACGAGGGTGCACAGGTCAGCCATTAGCCGGGACATGAAGGGGGTCCCCTGGTCGGTCAGTATCTCGGCGGGGATGCCTACCCGGCTACAGAGCAGGAAGAGCTCACGGGCGATGGACTTGGCGGTGGCCTTTCGGAGGGGCACTGCTTCCGGGTACCGGGTGGCGTAATCCACAATCACCAGGATGTGCTCATGGCCCCGGGCAGACTTAGGCAACGGCCCTACTAGGTCCATCCCGATGCGCTCGAAGGGCACCTCAATGATGGGCAGTGGAATCAGCGGGCTGGGGGGAGGCTTCCGCGGAGACGTCCTTTGGCAGGTGGGGCAGGCCTGACAGAACCGTTTGACCTCGGCTTCCATCCCTGGCCATTGGAAACGGTCACGGATTCGTTGGGTGGTGTTTTCAGCCCCAAGGTGGCCCGCCAGGGGGTGCGAGTGGGCCAACTCCAGCACAGTTTCCGTCTTCGTCCGGGGCACCACCAGTAAGGTTTTATCCTCCCCCTTTCGCCGTGCGACACAGTAGAGCAGGCCGTTTCGGAATAAAATAAAAAAAAAATAGGAACGGTGAGTTGTAGGGAGATCACTTGTCAGTGTTCCTTCCACTAACATGCTCGCATTCTCCACCAGTGTAAGGGGGTGGAAGGAACACACGACAAGGAGAGCTCAGATCAAAGCCCCGGAGGGTGGATTTTATTAACCCGTGAGTAAGGGCGTGGGTGGTGATGCCGTTCTGGCTTGTGGCGGTGCTCTCGGTTGTGTCCAGGTGCGGGTGAATCCGTGCGGTGCTCGTGGCGGTGCTGGTCGGTCACACACTGCTGTCTGGAACGGGAGAGAAAGAGAGAGTTAGGTTTCTGTCTCATGGAGAGGCTTCTCCCCTTGCCTCCGTGAGCACGCTGCTTAAGAGCCGGCAGGCTGACGAGCCGCAGGTGTGGCCGATCAGCCCGTGATGAGCTGTGAACAGGTGCTCCTCATGCATTTCCAGGGCAACGCTGATGTGGACTCGGGAAGCTCGTCACAGTGACAAATACAAATAAAATAAATAAATAAAATAAAACATTTATTTGTACGTTTTTTTTTTCATAACCAATATCCGATTATGGTAAAATGCTTAAATATCGGGAAAAATATCGGTAAACCGATATATCGGTCGATCTCTAGTAATGAGAGGAGCGTAGCCCACAGCAACAAAGTAAAAGTACAGTTTTTTCACTAAAAATTTACTCAAGTAAAAGTACCCATTTTTAAATATAATTGAAAAGTATTAGTTACCCAAAAATAAATACTCAAGTAAATGTAACTCGTTACTACCTACCTCTGCAAATATAAGTATCTATTGACAATCTGCAGTAAAGCGCATTTCTCAGAAAAGAAATGAGAAACACTGTGCTTACTTTCTCATTGTCACAGTCGTGTAGCGGGAAGGTAAGGTGAATAAAGGTAATTTTAATAACAGAACACAGGATACACAACTATGTAGACGAGTGAACGGACAAAGACTCAGGGGAAACTCAGGGCTTATAAACACATAGTACGTAATCAGGGAAAACAGCAACAGGTGAGGAGTAATCAAACACAGATGGGGACTAATGAACTAATGATGACAGGAAAACCAAATATGGGCACGGAAACACAAGACACAGGGAAACAAAGTCTGACATTACCCCCCCTCTGAGTGGGCGCTCTGGAGTGGGGGGGTGGGCGCTCTGGAGGCCTCAAGGGACATGGAGACAGGGCAGGTGGCCTCCAGGGCGGTGCCCGTTCCAGGACCAATGGTGGAGCAGGGATCTTGGATCCGGAGACTCGGGCGGCCATACCGGATCCGGGGACTCGGGCGGCCATGGCGGATCCGGAGATTCGGGGAGCCATGACGGAACAGGGAACTCCGTGGGCCATGGTGGGTAGCCCCCCCCCAAAAAAAAAATTTTTTTATAGGGGAAGTCCACAACCTCTGGGGGGCGCTCTGTAGTGGACTCTGTGAGCTCCTGGACCTGAGGTGGCCAACCTAGGGATCTCAAGGGACAGAGGGCTAGACGGGACCAGCAGAGATGGAAAAAGGCTGGACGGAACCAGCGGAGGTGAGGGAGATCCTGGGGTTAGGATGGGCGCAACAAACTCTAATGGCAGTGCCATGTCCAGTAGTGCTGACTTTCGAGGGCGCTCGGGAAGCGCTGACTCTCGGGGGCGCTCGTGTAGCGCTGACTCTCGGGGGCGCTCGGGTAGCGCTGGCTCTCAGGGAAGCTCGGGTAGCGCAGAACTGGACGGAACCGGCGCCGAGGACGGTGAGCTGGACGTGACCAGCGGAGACAAAGGAGAGCTGGACGGGACCAGCGGAGATTTAGGAGTGTCCTTGCTAAGAGCTGGTACTGGCGGGCGCTCTAGGCTGGAATCAGCGGCGGCCAACGGGATTCCGGCTTGGGATCAGGGACTCTCCAGACACCGGATGATCGCCTCCTTCCAATCAAGGTTGCCGGTGTCGGGGAGTTCCATAGGCAGGTGGTACGTGATCCCAATCCGGAAAAGTGTATGGAGGACTTCTCCTTCATGGGAACTGGTGAGTGCGAGTGGCACGAATGCCCTTGCATAGGTTAGTGGGTGGGTCTGAGCCAAGTTGATGAACATGACGTGTTCGTCCATTTTACGAGTCCATTCATCTGTCACGGTCGTGTAGCGGGAAGTACGCGGGAGACGAGAGGTAAGGTGAATAAAGGTCATTTTAATAACAGAACACAGGATACTATTCAAACCTAAAACTTTTAAGCTTAAAATGTTCACACTTATAGATTTTAAAACTACTTCAAACCTGTTGCCAGGCATTTAATCCAACATCAACATTTATCTAGTAGTAGTGGTTTCCTAACTAGCATGTTTTTATATTTAAAAAATAATTATTAAATCAATAAATGTACTTCGCCATCCGGAATGCTGAATCCCTGACAATTTTCAAGCGACACCTGAAAACTCATCTCTTCCGTTATCACTCGACTTCGTCTTAAAAAAAAAAACACTTCACTCTCTTTCCTTACCTTTGCTCTTTCCCTTAACCTCTCACTGTCTGGCTAAAATTAACTCTGAATAATGCCTAGAATTTTTTAATACAAGCACTTCCTGTGTCTGTTTGCCTCTTTATAATGTATTGCTTATTGTATTCCTCAATTGTAAGTCGCTTTGGATAAAAGAATCCAAAATGAATAAATGTAAATTTACTTCCTTCTTTTAGGGTCACATTTCCTCTCCTGGTGAATGGGTCTGTCTCGTCACACGCTGATGAGGCATTAGCATTATTTCTCTCTATAGAATTGATTAGGGGGATTGTTTTATATTTAAGGATTGTTGGGCCAGTGAAATGGCTTTCTTGGCCCTAACTTTCAGAAATAATTTGTTTGTTTGTTTTATGATGTATACTGTGTTAGGCAGCTTGTTTTAGTGACTTTGGTTAGGCTTTAATTTTGCACCCCTCCATTCTATGTTACAGCCTTTGTCACTGTCAGCTTAACAACACATTTCCATCCAGACTGAGCAGCTGTTTGGTGATTTCTTCACCATTCTGAGGGTAAAGAAATACAGAGAAAAAAAAAATATTAGTGAAATTGGAACTTGTAAAACTGGAACGATGTAAGTAAGCCCTGATTAATTCAGTAAACATATATTACAATGACAGCATAGTTTTAGTTTAAAAAGTAGACAGCTATCAGGAAAAAAGGCGTGTAAGGAGATCACATGACATTGTTATAACTGCAATGTTATCTTCATAACATTGATTTACGGTTAATATAAAGAAGGCACAAAAAATGTGTTTATGGAACATTGCTTTATGTGCTTTTAAAGGGATAGTACACTTAACAAAATGCTGTCATCAATCACATCACATTGTTCCCATCCCAACAAGTGTGTATTAGGTAAATTACACAAATTTCATATATTTAGATTTTATGTATATAAAACAGTTTTCCATAATGTATTATAAAAAAAAGAAAGACAGGGTTATGGGATCATATTCCCGCCAAAAGTATTGCAGTCACGGATCGAAAAATAATAAGCGTAAATCAAAAAGTTAAAAACACGTGTAAAATAATAACGCACAAAATCGGAAAACAAATGCTACATTTTTCAGAATGGCAAACAACGCGGTCACGGATCGAAAAATAATAAGTGTGAATCAAAAATGTAAACACATCAAAAAATATATTGCACAAAACTGAAACGTGAATTCAAAGTTTTTCAAATCGCAAACAAAATCATGTTTTTTATTTTTTGTATGCTTATGGTCTTTTCCCCTTCGCTCTTGTTTCCACGTTCTGCGCTTGCGTTTCCAAATGTTGCGCTTAGAGTTTCATGTAAATCAGGGCGGGCTTCAGCGTCAGCATTGGTCCACTAGCTCAAGATTGACAGCTGCTCCTCTAGCCAATCAGTTGAAGGGGGAGTTGATGTCACTCCAATGCGACTCGTAGCTGCTGTGGCAGGTGTGTGAAGATGGATAACCACCAGTGTCAGCAGGCAAATGCCGGACAATCTCAGGTAATTTGACATAAATATTTTGTTAGTGGGAGACAGAAACATTCCCTTTGTGTGGTATGATATTTTCTGCAAGCTCTACGTGGTCTGAGTAGGCCGATATCTAGTCCGTTAACATGTGTTTTGTTAATTTGGTTTAGTGAGCAATCTTTTAAATTTTAGGCAGTATTTAAGTTTTTGGCTGTATATCTAAAAATGCACAAATTTACTAGCTGTAACGGTGTAGCCTAAAGATCAGAGCTTGACCAGCTGTTCCATGAAGATTATTATGGTTTAATGCATTGATCCTAACTCGCTCGGACGACTAACGTTGTTACCTTACGTAGGGAACCACAGACAGTGAGAGGGACAGATTGAAAATGTCTGTAAAAACCCCGGCTAGTTGGAAAGTGCATGCTTTGAGCACACGGCCTGGGATGCCATCCGAACACATCAGAACACATACCAAGACTGCAAAAGCATTTAAACCTTATGATTTAAATGTATATCTTTTGCATACAAATTCTGAGACTACCCCTTCACCTGCACACGAACTCAAGCTTGTTCAAGCAGGGCTTGGCAAAAGGACTATCAATAGCAATGGACATGACGCATTCAGAGGTATGGTAGTGTGTTTGTCTTTTTGAACAACTGGAAAAAGTAAATTTATAGTAGAATCATAAGTACAGGTAATAGAAACAAATGTTCAAAATGAATGTGTTTCTTTGCATTTTCCAATAGTTTTCCAGCATACTGTATTGAAGCATTCCCGAAAATGGAGGGTTTGAGTCGAGGATGGATGCTTTACAAGGCTACTGGTGAATTTATATTATCTTTATTACCACTTGAGTCAGTATGTTTTGGGTTATAAAAACATGTCATGTTAAATTTAGTCTTTGTTTATAGGGGGATGCGGTATAAGACAGCTAAACGTTATTCCTCCAGACTCAGAAGGTTACACTGGATCCCAAATCAAATCTGCCTCTGCATCTGGAAAGACAATGCTTTATGTAGTTCCTCTACAAGAGGAACTGGAGCTTAATCATCTCCCTATTGATGCCAGATAATTCAAATGTGCCACAAAAGCATGCACCCTGCAGGTGCTGGCTCTCCACATTCAGGTTTGCAAGTCAAATGATACAACATCTTCAAATGAAGAGGTAATGGATTAATACTGTAATTATTTGCTGATTTCATGATGGGTTTTGTTTCATGTGTTTTGACTAAATGTTTAATTTTTATTATGTGGATTTTATAATAGATATATTACTGTGTACAGACCTTCAAAAGGATAAATGATTTTAGTGTATGTTTATGTCAGCAGATTGCTAATCACATACTTATGATGAAGTACTTTGTATGATACAGTTTTAATTTTTGTTTTTGGAGCAGACAGAAGTTCAGTTTGTCTCAGAAAGCAATTTGGATGAGGTGAAACAAGAACATTTTCCATCTGTGGTATTGTGGCATTAAAATTCTCCAGCCCTAATCAAAATTTTCTCTAAGCCATGGTTCTATTGCATCATTTAACATTTTCTTGTTTGTAGTCTGTTTTACCATGCCCAATATGTCAGCTGAAGTTTTCTGTGGACAGTCTTGAACTCCATGCCAGTCTGTGTGGAGAACAAAATATATGTGAGTAATACAAACTGTAGGAAACCTAGTTCTTGGAAACAAATATGTTATAAATCAACTCCAAGTGCTTTAATGCCACATGTGCCACTGTAAAAATAAAATAAAATTCAACAACAACAACAAAAAAACTCTATTCTCTCCACATTACAGTGGAGTCTCCAGATTACAGCTCTTTTATGCACAATGATGATTATTGTATTGCTGACGATACTACAGGCAATTCAAGCTCTCGACAAGTATTATGGTAATATTTTAATTTAGTAGAGTCTAAAGTGTTACAGTGTATATGGTGTTCACCATCTCATTATCTCCTGCCATAGTCTAGAAGATCTTCTGGAGCTGCTTGCTGACAGGGTAAATTCAGAAAATCAGTTCCGCATTTGTGTTTCACGGGACAATCTCCTAGAGAGGGGACTCAAGCAGTGGCAAAGACAGAAAAAAGGAAATCCAGCCAACCAGCTAAAGATCGTTTTTATTAGCGAAGCTGGAGTCGACTCTGGTGCTTTACGAAAGGAGTTTCTTACAGGCAAGTTATTAAGTATAATAAAAGTGGAAAAGCTGTAACAAAAATAAATCTATTTATCTGTGTAATTCACACACTGCTTTTTTTCAATGTTATTCAAAGAAATGATCAGTGGCATTGAAAAACGCCTCTTCTTGGGTCAGAGAGCAAAGACTCCACAGTACTCCAACAGTGACCTTGACAATGGTCTCTTCAGGTTTGTGATGCTGTAGCTAATTTTTTTAATTATATGTGTAATGAGTGCTTTTAAAAACCTCACTTTGGAATAATAGGACTGGTGGAGAGATCTTTGCTGTGAGCCTAGCTCAAAGTGGCCCAGCCCCATGTTTTATGAAAGAGTGGTGCTACTTTTACCTCGCCACTGGGGAAGTTGATGTCACCAGAATTTGCAAGGATGATGTAGAAGATGTTGAATACTCCCTATTGATCGCAAAGGTAACTTCACTCTGAATACTGCCTAATAGTTACCAGCAGTATATTGCATTGTTGGTTTGCATATTACCAGTAATAACAAGTTAATTTGGCATCCTGTTATCACTGACTGTTTTTCTTTAGGTTGAAGAAGCAACTGATCTGACTGAATTCACAGATGAAATAATCAGCTGTGGATACACAGGAGCACTCAACATAGAACAAAAAGATGCCATAATTCGGTAAATATGGAAAATACTTTCCCTTTTAAGCAGACTGTGTCATGAAAGACTGTTACATTCAATGTTACATTCAGTCATATTAAAGTTAACTTGTTAACCTTAATTGCCTAACTTACACCTTGAAACAAACGTATGCTGTATTCCTAGATTTAGAGTTTTTATTATTATTATTTTTTTTATTATTAAATTTGTTACTTTTGTTTTTCTCCACAAGAGCAATTGTTCTCCATGCAACATTTCGAGTTACACCAATGCTTGGAGACTTGCGCAAAGGCCTCCAGCTGTGTGGATTGCTGGACATACTTAAGGAGCCTCCAAGTCTTTGCAAGAATTTGTTTGTTCCTGGGGAGGATTGTACAGTAAGTTAAATGTTTGTAACAACATTGTTTTTTGAACCAAACACCAATTTGTTGTTCTACTGACAATTTGTTATTTTTCCAGCCAGATGCAGACTATATTCTCAGCAATGTTGCTCCTGAAATGAGTGAGAGAGGAACTTCAAGGGCTTCGGTAGAGAGCAAAATCATAAACTACTTTCAGGACTTCCTTCAAGAAATTGAATGTGGAGGTGGGCTTTGCGTTGTATTGTACTGTATTATTAATCTTAATGGGATGGTTTTCTCAAAATTAAAATTGAATAACACTACTTAAAAATGGGATACTGAACTGGTATAGAGAAAAGGAGACTTTTAGAGAATGAGATTTGTGCAGTCTTTTCAGTGTAACATAGCAAAGTATTGATATAAAACCAGAGTCTCTCAGTCCTTTGTTGCGGTGACACTTGTTTTGGTTTTGTTTGTCTTTACACCAAACCATAGAGAGTGCTGAAGATGCAGCAGAAGTGGAAACAGAGCCATCCTACCTCACTGTCCCTAGAGTCATGCAATGGATTACAAGCCAGGGGCATAAGCCACTACTGCTTTCGGAACAGAAGGCTTTTCAGATAGTTTTCAAATTTGATCATGACTGTAAAGTCAGAATGACACAGCACACCATATGCTACCCAATAGTGAGCGCTTGCACTAATACAGTTACCTTTCCAGTAGAACACATGACAACATACAAAGACTTTAAATGCATCATTGTACAAGCCATACAATTGGGGGGAGCATTTAGCAGGGTTTAAATATCATGTAGTGCTGGATTTGAGTTAATCTCTTAAACCATAGCTTTTATTCCTTATCTCAACCTGTTGGGAGGTCTGCAATACTTTTATATCTACATTAAGATATTGAATTTTCTATTCTGAAATGTTTTAAAAGTGAGCCTCTGTTAGAGAGATGTTTCTGTAGTTTATACCTGATTTAAGATATGTAACTTGCATTTGCAGTTCAAATTTCTCAAATCACGCCGCTCTGTTGTAGAGCTCTTGTGGGATTACAAATTGTAATTAAATTTTTAATTTAGATTCTTATTATTCACTTCCTGACTCAATGTATAACTGTGCTTTGTCTCAATCAAGTCATGTTGATTGGCAGAGATTCAAAGAACCCCTGGCCCAGACGTTGATTCAAAGAACCCCTGGCCCAGACGTTGATTCGTTAGGTTGATTGGATTAGTGTCTATCTTTCGGAGCCCCCTGGCCCAGACGTGGAATCGTTAGGTTGATTGGATTAGTGTCTATCTTTCGGAGCCCCCTGGCCCAGACGTGGAATCGCTAGGTTGATTGGATTAGTGTCTATGCATTTGAAAAACTATTATGTTGATGAGATTAGAACCACGGGAAGTTTGGTAACAAGCTAACGCCTCCCTCACGTGCTTGCTTTGTTTGAATTTGTCTCCACCTCCAAAAGTCCCTCCTCCAAAAAAACCTATAAGACCTTGTAAAGTTACTTGAGATTGAGATTTCGATGACTACAGATACCAACAGCTTGTGTTCTCAATAAAGAATCCTGCTGACGATCCACCCCGAAGTCTCCTGGTCTTCTCTTCTGAGTTCCTACACTTTAGAAGATATAAGTTCACAACAGATGGTGCCGTGAGCCGGATAGAGTTCCAGCTTCCTCACCTGAAAACTTCAAGCTCAAACAAAGATCTGCATCCAGACTGCATTTTTTGGAATCCAGCGAAACTTCCAGCTGAACAAAGATTCCCAGACTGAATTTTTCTCTCAACCAAGGGTTGTGGTGAGTGCTGTCTCTAATCCAAAAGAACCTAAGACCAGTACAAATTTTGTATCCTCTGTGCCGTCAGAGAAGAGTTAACATATATCTGTAGGGTTTGTTTAACTAAGTTTATCCTCTAAAGTTTTCGTTTAGAGATGAAAGTTATCCTCTGTTTCAGGCAGGGACGTTTAGCATCACGTGCTAAAAATTGGTTATCCTCTGTTTCAGGCAGGGAAGATTTGGCATTACGTGCTAGTTATATTGGTTATCCTCTGTTCTTGTAGGCAGGGAAGATTTTGGCATTACGTGCTAAAAATTGGTTATCCTCTGTTTCAGGCAGGGAAGGTTAGCATTTCGTGCTAATAATTTTGGTTTATCCTCTGTTCTTGTAGGCAGGGAAGTTAAGTGTGAAGTGTTGGTAATTTGGAAAGTTAACAATAGTTAAGCTTTTTTAACAAGTGTACCCTCTGTTGATCAGAGAAGTTTTTTGTTTTTTTGTTTAGTGTTTGTTTGTGTGGTACAGAAGAAACTTACAAAATGGTTAGAAGGAATGCTAGGCTGATTCCAACCACAGAAAAGACTGGTCTTGCGACTCCTTTGTGGTCAGATAGTGAATTCAAAACGCTGTTAGGGGAACAAATGGACCTAATAGTCACTGAAAAAGTTAGACAAGAACTAACGCAGAAATATTAGATTCATCCAGACAAGACTTGGTCGGTAGATGAGTGTAAAAAGGTACTAGGAGCAAGTATTCGTAAGAACAATGTGAAAGGCATTATCTGTTGTCACAGAGAATTCAGTGTAACACTAGCTACACAACAGTCTCAGCGTAACTCAGAGCTAGAGAAACAGAACAATGAACTCCGTGCTAGAGTGTCCACTTTGACTAAGAAATTGAACCTCAAGAAAGCTGCAGCAAAAACTGATGTGGAAGTTAGTCAGCCTGATAACATTTACCCTGATTTACAAGCGTTCTTTGAAACAGATGTAGCTCTCCAATCAGTAACTGATGTGCCTGTAAATTCAGACAATGTGTGTGGTTCTAGGAGAAGATCTCAGGGAATTGAGGAAACTGATAGTGTTCCTCTCAATTCTTCTGTTGTGCAAATACAAACTGTTGCCAAAGCTTTATGTCCTAAAGATATAGAGAGACTATCTCAGAGTTTACTGTCAGCACGCACACATTTTTCTGAATTTAGAAGAACATTGATCAGTAAAATGCGTCTTTATGACATGTCGTTGGCAGAAGTCACGCAGCTGATGTCACAAATTCTAACTGAATCTGAATTCAACAGTTTTGAATCTGCTGTTGCTTCTGAACTGCGAAATGCCAGTAAGGGTGATTTAAGAGAAGGTATTTTGAAAATCCTAAATAATATCTTAGGACCCAAAATAGATTGGTCTAGAATTACTACCTGTGTGCAAAGGAAAGAAGAAACTGTGAGTGAATATACTGAGAGATTTTGTCAGTCAGCTGTAATTTACAGTGGAATTGTTGATGACCCTGAAAGTGTGCTAGATGACAAGGGACCCCTGGTTCGTATCTGGTCAGATGGCCTTGTAGCCGAATACAGAAAAGCTTTACCATTCTTAGATCTAACTTGGTCTAACAGAACTCTCAGAAGTAACCTAGACAGGTTAGCTACATGGGAAAGAGATGCTGATGTCAAGGCAAAAGTAAGAGTAGCAGCAGCTACGTTTAACACAACGAAACAAGACAATAGATGGTCTAAAAGAGAAAGCAAATGCAAATACTGTGAAAAATTAGGACATTGGGAGAAAGAGTGTAGGAAGAAGTTGCAAGATAGTAAAAGAAATGGTATGCATAATTCTGCTCCTTCTCAGCCTGCCTACAACCCTGAAGTAGTTCCGCCAGTGACCACTGAAACTATACAGCTAGTTCAGGCTCTTCTAAAAGCACAACAAGACCAGGAAAAAAACTAATTGTTGGGGCTGTGAGTAGCTACCTTTCCCCTGTAATCCAACACAATGACCAAATAATTTTTGTGAAAGGTAGCGTAAAAGAGAAAGAGATTGATTTTTTGCTTGATACAGGTGCAGAAATTACAGTAATTCCTACAAAATTGGCACAAGGTTTAAACATCCCATACAAAAAAAAAAAACTTTGTTTAACTGGTGTAATAGGTGAAGATTCTGTTTTGTATGAAACTCCGCCCATAGAGGTACAATTTGGCCCAAAAACTCTGACTACAAAATTGCTATGCGCTCCATTAAATACAGGTGCAATTTTAGGCATGGATCTTCTGAGACAAATAAATCTAACTTTAGACATGTCCTCAGAATCTACTAGCATAAAAATTTCCTCAGCACAGATTTCTACCAATAATGCAACCCCTCCCGAGTATGCTTTCTTACAGAATCATCCAATTTGGGCTAAAGACAAGGATGATTGTGGTTTGTTGACAGGTGTAGAACCAGTTAAATTGACAGGAACTCCACCTCCGGTCACCAAACAATATCCGATTAATAAGGAAGCTATACAGGGAATCAAACTTATTGTAGAAAATTTGCTGACGCAAGGAGTGCTAGTTAAAACCAACAGTCCATGTAATTCACCCATATGGCCCATCAAGAAATCTAATGGGACATGGAGACTTACAATAGACTACAGAGTAGCCAATAAACATATTGATAAAATCACCCCCCTAGTGGCAGATCCATCTACAATTTGTAATGGCTTACCATTAGATTGTAAGATTTTTTCAGTAATTGATATGTCTAATGGATTCTTTTCTGTACCGTTGCACTCTGACAGCCAGCCATGGTTAGCTTTCACAGTTGACTATGAACAATACCAGTGGACACGATTGCCACAGGGATTTCAAAACTCCCCAACCATATATCATCAGGCTGTCAGACGTGATTTGTGTGACCCAGAATGTCCGGTAAAACAGTCCACTATGATCCAATATGTCAATGATATTTTGATTGCCTCAACAGATCATGAGGTACATCAAACTGAATTGGCATCATTGTTGGACTATTTGCATAAAAAAGGACACAAATGCAGCTTTCACAAAGCTCAAATTGCTAAAAAGCAAGTCACATTTCTGGGTCAAACAATTGGTGCAGGAAATAGATCCATTACACAGGATCGAGCGGCTTCAGTCAAAGCCATACCTCCGCCTACTACCATTAAAACACTCCGCTCATTTTTAGGAACAGCAGGTTACTGTAGACCTTGGATTGAAGACTATGCCTCGATTGCTCAGCCTCTCTATGATTTGTTGAAAGGCCATGGTAAAGATTCAGATACTGTTTGTATGGAAGAACTTCATCTCAAAGCTTTTAATGATTTGAAGAGAGCACTATGTCAAGCACCAGCATTAGGAATTGCCCAATCTGATAGACCCTTTGTGCTTTATGTCCATGAACACTTAGGCTTTATGACTGCATGTCTAATGCAAGATCATGGGGGCAGCTTACGCCCAATTCATTACTATTCCGGTAAACTTGACATAGTCGCTCAAGGTATGGGCCCATGCCTCAGAGCAGTACAAGCAGTTCATCTAGCGCTTCAGGCTTCATCAGGAATGGTGTTAGGTCAGACTGTAAACGTAAAATGCCCTCACGCAGTGTCCGCACTAATGAATCAAGCAAAAGTCACTTCTGTCACCTCCTCCCGTTGGGGAAATTGGTTAGCAATTCTCACAGCCCCGAACATTGTTATACAGCGTGCACCAGTCACGAACCCATCCTCATGTATGATGTCTGCAATGACTGAAGTTGTGTTAGAGGGTGAAGGCGAAATGACTCATGATTGTGTTACGCTTACATATGCAGCGACAAGTGAAATAGCAGAAACTCCCATAGAGAACACAGAATTGGAGTTGTTTGTTGATGGTTCAGCTCAAGTTATTGAAGGTAACAGACGAGCAGGATATGCAGTAACTTCCACCACTGAAGTAGTTGCTTCAGGTCGTCTTCCAGATCATTTTTCAGCTCAAGCTGCAGAACTAGTAGCCTTAACTAGAGCATGCACGCTAGCTTCAGGATCGGTTGCAAATATCTACACAGATTCCAGGTATGCTTTTGGGGTAATTCATGATTTTGGTGTCATTTGGCAAACCAGAAAATTTCTAACTTCTGCTGGATCCCCCATTAAGCATGCTGGATTAGTGAAAGATTTAATGTTTGCCATGAAACTCCCAAAGAAATTAGCGGTGATCAAAGTGAAAGCACATCTCACAACTAATACTACAGAAGCTAAAGGTAATGCTCTTGCTGATGTAGCGGCTAAACAGGCTTGTTTCTATGCAACTGTACAAGTGTGTTCAGGTAGTACAGCACAGAAGACAATTCTACCTCCTGAATCAATCGTTGATCTGTATAAAGACGTTCCTCTATATGAAGCATGGACATGGTTAGACAAAGGAGCCACTGTGGATTCATCCGGCTGCTGGACCAAAGGGGGAAAGTATGTTGCTCCCGAATCACTGTTGCCATATTTGGCTCAACAAATACACAGTTTGGGTCATAGTGGTCCAGCAACGATGAATCACAGGTTCGCAAATCAATGGTGGAATCCAAAATTCAGAAACGTAGCCACTGAAACAGTCAAGAGATGTGTTACATGTCAGAAAAATAATGATGTACCAGCAGCCACTACACCAGCAGCACATACCCCAGCTCCACCAGGGCCATTTCGTCACCTGCAAGTTGATTACATATCGTTGCCCCCTTGTAAAGGAAAAACTGACGTTTTGGTAGTAATAGACACGTTCTCAAGATGGGTAGAAGCTTATCCAACAGGGCGTGCTACAGCTGCACATACTGCTAAATGTCTTGTCACTGATTTCATTCCCAGATGGGGATTACCAGATTACATTGACTCAGATCAAGGTACCCACTTCACAGGACAGGTAGTCAAGGAAGTGTCTAGAATGTTGAAGTTTAAGTGGAACCTTCACTGTCCCTATAGGCCACAAGCATCAGGACAGGTTGAACGATCAAACAGAACAATCAAAACCAGGCTAAGCAAAATGCATCAGGAAGGAGTACCATGGGTTGAAGCACTGCCCGCAGTACTGTGTAGTATGAGAGCATCACCTCAGCAGATCAGTAGGACTGAGCCCTCATGAGATTATTACTGGACGCCCAATGCAGATGCCAGGTGTGATTGATCTTAGAAATGCTGATGTGCACATTGCTTCAGATGCCCTGATCGCTTACTGTGAAAACCTCACAAAGGCAGTGCAGAGTGCCAAAGAGAGAGTTGAGTCGTGTTGGCAGACTCCACCAGAAGGTGGACACACAATCATCCCAGGTCAATGGGTCATGATAAAGGCGTTCAGAAACAAGCCATTAGAGCCTAAGTGGTACGGACCACATCAAGTGATGTTGATTACAGCTGCTGCAGTATTGTGTCAGGGAAGGAAAACTTGGACTCATGTGTCACACTGTAAAGTTGTTCCTCCCCCTGCAGGGATAGGATAGGACAGACACAAGAACCAGTGAGGAGCCCAGGGAAGAACCGAAAGCAACAGGCTTCGGGGGCCAACCCTGCGGTGAAGATTTCCTCATAGGCCTTTCCCCATCCAATAGTCCATCCTTTCCTCACTGTTCTTTAGGTGTCGCAGGAATTGAGAAATAGGGAAAGAAGGAACAACAATAGCAGACTATATTTGAACAGAGGATACAACCCTAATGTTTGCAGACTCTACAACAAATACTGCTCTGTGCCGTTGGTCTCTCTTGTTTTTGTTTCTTTCTTCCTCTGTGCAGATACCACTTGATGGCTGTCCTGAGATCCATATGCACCGCCCTTCTCACCTGCGGATGAAGCCACAACCTCTAGAAAACAACTAGACCCATTGCCGAGCCAACTATCACACAAGAAAGAGAAAAGAAAGAAGAAAGAAGAAAAAAAAATAAAAAATACACAACGCAGAGACTCACATACGGGAACTTCAGTCATCCATCAACATGATCAAGATTTTCGTACTCTTGATCTTTCAGCAAAATTACACCAGATGACTGAAGATAATTCTTCATGGTTCGGAAACTTGTTAGTATCAAGTGTTTCTTTCAGCAAATGACTCCCGCCTCTCACGAGGAAATGACAGTTCCAACCAGAAAAGATTATTACCCGTAAGAACTTCACGGACCCTAATTGCATGTTTTGTTTCTGTGTCAGCATGCAATTACATATAAGCAACACAGAACATGTACTATGTGCCTGTAACGATTACAAGTTACAAGAATTAACTTTTAAGTGTCTAAATTTGTATTTTGTGAGAGTTATTAGAACTCTCAAAGGGGGAATTGTGGGATTACAAATTGTATTTAAATGTTTAATTTAGATTCTTATTATTCACTTCCTGACTCAATGTATAACTGTGCTTTGTCTCAATCAAGTCATGTTGATTGGCAGAGATTCAAAGAACCCCTGGCCCAGACGTTGATTCAAAGAACCCCTGGCCCAGACGTTGATTCTGTTGGACTTCAAATGTCCTGCATGTTCAAAATTGAAGGAAGGCAATCTATACAAAGTATTGAAATTTATTGATCAGAAATTACAGCGCTGGGTTGTTCTCAGGCACAAGCCTTATGGAGAAGCAACCCAGAAACACATTTTTACAAAATATTTATAGTATGTCTCGGCGTGTATCATCTCCTCATAGGTCGAGGGGTTTCTCCCTTGGTCCCTCCAATCAGCTCTCACTTCTTTGTTCTTTGTTCTTATGCAGATATGCCTGAAGCTCTAACTGCCTTGCAGCTGCTTTCCCTTTTTCTGCACTCAAGGCCATTCACACCCACACATTCCTCAGAAAGTACACTTGAAATCAGCCCATAGTTTCAACATTCCAGCAAGCACCATCCAATAAACCCTCCAATAAAATCTTAACAAAAGAATCCCATATAATAATTGATTACATATCAACGAATTGATCTCACTCATAAACAGATTAATAACAGCGAACAGTAATTGATTAACATAAATGATAAATGAAAAATGGTTAACATTGTTTTACAGACTTTTATATCCCACAATTCGTTAGGTTGATTGGATTAGTGTCTATCTTTCGGAGCCCCCTGGCCCAGACGTGGAATCGTTAGGTTGATTGGATTAGTGTCTATCTTTCGGAGCCCCCTGGCCCAGACGTGGAATCGCTAGGTTGATTGGATTAGTGTCTATGCATTTGAAAAACTATTATGTTGATGAGATTAGAACCACGGGAAGTTTGGTAACAAACCAACGCCTCCCTCAGTTGCATGCGTTGTTTGAATTTGTCTCCACCTCCAAAAGTCCCTCCTCCAAAAATACCTATAAGACCTTGTAAAGTTACTTGAGATTGAGATTTCGATGACTACAGATACCAACAGTTGTGTTCTCAATAAAGAATCCTGCTGACGATCCAACCCGAAGTCTCCTGGTCTTCTCTTCTGAGTTCCTACACTTTAGAAGATATAAGTTCACAACACTCTCCTTAAATGATTTTATATCTGTTTTAAGGTACTGATGTTGCATTTCGTTTATAAGTTACATGTTTTCCAAGAGAACCTTGGTATAGAAGTTTGCCACTATAGTAGGTATTTGACAATGTTAATTACAATAATAAAAAACTTTCAAAAAGTCACACATTTACCACAGTTATATACAAATAAAAATTAAGCTAACAAAAATTATTCAATTATTTGTTTAATCTCTGTGTGGTAAGCACTTCACAATAGTTAAATGACACCATAAACTTTACAAGATTTATTTTTACACAACTTATTTTTACACATAGTCTGTTGTTCTGAGCTCCAAAGTATGTTATTCAAGAAGCTGCTTCACAAAATGTAACACTGATAAGTAAATATCTTGGCCAAAGCCTCTGAACTGTGTGACTGGATTAATGGTTGTCCTGAGTCGAGGCATTTCATACTCAGAGCAGACACTCCACCTGAGGGACCACTACTCCGGTGTTCTGCTCCTCCAGTGGGTGAGTGCCATCTTCCACCAAAATGTTGAGGTCCTGGATTAAAAAACGAAAATAATAATAATTGAGCAGTATAGACAAAACATACATCATATTGTGATTTTTTTAATTCATTACAATCATACCTCCATGTCACATGAAACATTGACTGGATTATGTGCAAGTCCTATTTCCCACAGCTGATTGGGGAAAGATTTTGCTCTGTTCGGATGGAATGGTCATTCCAGGGATCAGTGAAAGTATCTAGGTCTCTTTGGAGGCGTGGAAGAAAAACATAATGTGCACAGAAGAGGTGAATGGTGTTTGATGGATCAAGAGAGCCACTATCTTCCAAATTATGTAGAACATCATAATACAAGTTTGAAACAGACATCCACACATCTTTCCACAGCCGTTCGATCCTAAATGTGAGAGACAAAACAACCTTATTTCTTAGTCATTTATAATTCCAACTTGAACAAATTGATTACCTACACTAAAGCGACAAGAAATTACCTTTGATTATGAACGCTCTTCCCCGAAATGAAACTTCCTCTCCCACAGCCCTGAACAGTGAACATCCACCTTGCAATGTTCACATTTTCTACACCTTGGTCTGCTCTTACCCTACACATTAAGACAGTAAATGTAACATTAACACTACATAGTAAGGTTTGACAAAACATCCTAAGATGTTGGGTTCAGAAAGCCTGGCCAGAAAGTTAATTAAAAGTGATATCCTGAAGTTTGAAGCAGTTTTAAATGCTTGATGAGAATTTTAAGACCATGCATGCAGTCAGTCAGTCAGTCACTCTGTATATAGATAGATAGATAGATAGATAGATAGATAGATAGGATGTATTCAAATGTACATACATACCGTGAATGAACTCCATGCTTTTCTACTGCCTCGAGGAAGAAACCTAGAGCAGTCTCTGCTTTGTTGTTGGTTGCAGCCCCCAGATACATGACCTGATAAAATAATTTAGTGAAGTTATTGGCATCTTACACAATTATTCCATGATTCTATCACACACACATGAGTCACATCAATAAAGATCCACCACTAACCTTTCTTGAGTAGCCATCTATGCCCCCAAATATTACTAAGCCATATCTGAATATAAAAAGAAAACATCTTATGCACACAGGCACCTTTAATAACAGATATGATCTCTTGCTGTACAACAAGTGACTTCTACAAAAATAATTTAGCCTACCTGATCAGCTTGTGGTTGGTGTCCAAATGGCAGTGGTGGACAAAGTACACAGATCAAGTACTTGAGTAAAAGTACAGATACGTATAATAAAATATTACTCCAGTAAAAGTAAAAGTACTGCTTTTTCAATTTTACTCGAGTGAAAGTACAAAAGTACTCAATTTTTTATGTACTTAAGTAAAAAAGTACTAATAGACAGATTTATTTTGCAATTTTATATAGACTACTTTATTTAATTTTATATTAGCACATATTTTTATAATCCTACTGGCCAAAATACCTGGGTTTTTCCCAAAATAACCACTATATAGAGTCAAGATATATATTTTGTTGATATGGACTACATTGATGAGAGTGATGTAGTAATGTTCACTGTGAAGCTTACACTGCCATGTACCTGAGAGAAAACAGATTTCACCATCTAATTTTCACCAGTAAGAAAAAAGTGTTTTAGAACTTGTTGTTTTGCAGAACGTCAGTTATAAATGACATGAGAATTAGGCCTGAAATTAGGAAGAACATTTTAAGGAAAATATAATTATATTTTCATAATGATTTTTTTTTTCTTCTCAAACCTTGTCTGTGGTGTAAAAACACCCCTGGCCAAATGCCCCCAGAGGGCATCATCACTTCCCACTCTGATAATTACTGTAGTTACTATGTTCTGAATATCACATCCTTTCTTTTTCCCTCAGATGGAATCTATCTAGGTGACTGAATAAAAATATTTGGACTTTATATCTAAAAATTTCCTCAACTTAGCACCAGCAAGCTTGTTAGCTAGACAGCTAGCATCAGCTAACAATATTTACTTAGTTTCAGTATGGTTATGAATAAACATTCATATCTGTCTACTCGGCTAGTTGATCTGAACAATATAAAAATGTATACTGTTGATAAACAATATAAAAACAGACGTCACATAGGTCTAAATGCATAGCATTTTAATAAAACTGCTAACGTTACAGCAGCGGGGAATATGAACGTGCATGAGTTATTTTATTTAATCGGTGTTATTTTAATGTTTTGTTTTTTGACCTAAAACATAACGTTAGAGACACTGATGTTGATCTGTCTGCATTCAAGCATTTCAGTGGGCTTAAATAGATCACCCTTTACAGCAGATTTAGTTCACAAACAACTGACAGTTTTGACCTAAATATTACTTTCAGTTACAATAATTAATCCTAAAATTCGACATTAGTAACTTACTTTTCACAGCATCAGTAGCGCGCGCTCACAAGATCTCCCGGTTCTTTACTTGTGAGTTCAGTTCACTGAAGAAGACTCGTTCTAAACGGATCATTTGAATCAGTGAGTTTTCGACTCGAGATGTTGCGATTTGCGAACCAACAGTTCATTGAAAAGAACCAGTTTGTTCGTGAATCAGACACCGCTTCTGCGTCTCAGAGCACGTGATGTATTATAAGGAGTAACGATATGTTTTATGAAATGTAGTGAAGTAAAAAGTACGATCTTATGCTTTGGAATGTAGTGAAGTAAAAGTTACTCAAAATAAAACTACTCCAGTAAAGTACAGATACTTGAAAAATGTACTTAAGTACAGTAACGAAGTAGTTTTACTTTGTTACTGACCACCACTGCCAAATGGTTGGGCCTGAACTGAATATGATCTTCTCACAACATGTCCAAGTTGTGACATTCTAGCAAGGACTCCAGCTGAATCAACTCTATTCATAGAGTCGCAGACTCTACTCCACTGGACCCGATGACCAAGAGCTTTCAAGTGTCCTCTCATCATTCTGTAACCTGAGTGTGGTGATGTTGTTTTGATTGCAACCACAAGATTGTCTAACTCTTCATCAGTCAATTGACTGTATGTTCCTCTCACTGTTATACCAAACTGTTGCATTCTGCGTTCTATGGTTCGTGTTGACATGCCAAGCAGTTTTGAAATGCAAGGTACTGTCAGACCAATTTCAACCAATCGTCTGAGGTGCTGCTCAGATACAATGGTTTTGGGACGTCCCGTTGGTCCAGCAATTTCATTCACAACAACTGAAGAGGTACGTCTTGTGTCCAGGTGATTAAAAAGAACATAACACAGGTTTGAAAGACACTGCATTACCTCTTGAGGTACATGTTCACGACTTGTATGTGAAGTGATCAAACCCAAATCATTTATGCAAATAAAATATAAATAATCCAGGTCTAGAGGCATGGCCTCCTGTAGTCGTGACAACAGTCTCTCTAAGAGCAGCCTTGACACCGTCTGTGAATATACATGAAACATTATGTAAAATTATTGAAATAAATTAAAGCAATCAATTAATTCTTTGCACCTAAACCAAAATCCTCAAAATTGGCATAATTCACAAAACAAACATATCACCTGTCACCCACTAACAAAATATTTATGTCTAATTACCTGAGATTGTCCGGCATTTTCCTGCTGACGCTGGTGGTTATCCATCTTCACACACCTGCCACGAGTCACATTGGAGGGACGTCAACTCCCCCTTCGACTGATTGGCTAGAGGAGCAGCTGTCAATCTTGAGCTAGTGGACCAATGGTGACGTTGAAGCCCGCCCTGATTTACATGAAACTCTAAGCGCAACATTTGGAAATGCAAGCGCAGAACGTGGAAACAAGAGCGAAGGGAAAAAGACCATAAGCACACAAAAAATAAAAATATGAGCGGGAAACCTGATTTTGTTTGCGATTTGAAAAACTTTGAATTCACGTTTCAGTTTTGTGCAATATATTTTTTAATGTGTTTACATTTTTGATTCACGCTTATTATTTTTCGATCCGTGACCGCGTTGTTTGCCATTCTGAAAAATTTTGCATTTGTTTTTCAATTTTGTGCGTTATTATTTTACACGTGTTTTTAATTTTTTGATTTATGCTTATTATTTTTCGATCCGTGACTGCAATACTTTTGGCGGGAATATGATCCCATACAGGGTGGTATGTGTGAATGCCAACATGCATGAAGATAAAGATTAGCAGGGCATTCTGTAATATAGTCTTATTAAATACAAAATCAAGTTACAGGAGAAATGCAAACCACCCTTAATGTAGATTAAGTGTGTTATGGGTATTTTCGAACAGTTAAGTGTACATCAGTTGTACACTTGTTGTTGTAGTGCATAATGTGATTGAATGAGTGCACTCAATAAAGTCCACTACAATTTCGGACATCACTACAAATAGCTGTCATCTCATATAGTGCCCTATTTAAGGGTATAGAAACAGCTTTGGTCAACCAAGACAAACAGGAACGACGACAAAAGAAAAGGGGAACAGACAAACTAAAAGTCAGTGAAGATGAAACAGAAACTCACACAGAAACAGAAAGTTACACAGGGTAACTTCTGCAGAATTTATTATGAAATCTAAACAGTAATATAAAATGAGTGGAAAGCAGGAGAGTTATAGCAACAAACATTTCTGTAATACATACGCTAATATATGCCCATGCAGTCCTGTACAAATATCCTACTTTCATCTTCCATGTACCCTACTTTAGAAAATAACATTAACAAAAACAGAACAATCATAATGACTTTATTTTGTAAGGACTTTTTTAAGCATCATTTTGGTTTAACTTATGATATATTCGTTTATAGGAGTTTGGTTTGTCATGCTTAATTTGTGTTCATAATCATTACATTAATAATTAAAATATTTAAAGTTTGTTGGGGAGCAGACCTTTGAAATAGAGAGCTGTACCATAAGTGCATATGCAGGAATAATTTGTCTGGCTACATGAAATGCTCTTTACAATTTCACTATCAGGGAAAATTGTGGAAAAGCTGATCTGAAGAAATAATAAAAAAATATATTTAAAAGAAAAATATATGTCCTGTAACAATTAATAACAGACACAAAATATAAACTTTACTTTGTAACTACGTTTTTTTTATGAGGTTTCTGTAGATTTATTTGTGGTTAAGAAATAAAACTCACATGTTTGTTCACTGGACTGGTGCAAATAATCAGACTGCATCACTTTAAGGTTCTGCTTTCATGGTTGCCTCCTTTGTGACGCTGATAATTTGTGAATCCATGCTTCTTCATCATGTAAATGTAAGTAAATCATGTTTAAAAAAAATACATAAAAAATAATATATATACAGTATATATATATATATATATAGTGTACCAAATTCAAATCAAGTACTTCTTTTCCAACAGTTGGCAGTGTTGCCAACTAATTTTCAGGGGAAGTTTCTAAAGGAAGTTTGATTTATTAATAAAAGTTGCAGTCTTGATAAGGCCGTACGGCTGACCCATCTAATCTGTGGCCTATAATGTATCAGACTAAGATTGCTGTAGAGACAAAATGTAATTCCATCAAGTTAGCATTTTTAAACATTCGCTCACTAAAATGTATTATTTCTGATCAATGATTTTAATAACCCCAAACAACCTGGATTTTATATTTCTAAATGAAACATGGCTTGAAGACAGCTGCAGTGCAACAGTCCTCAATGAAACAGCCCCTCCTAACTTCAATCTTATAAGTGTCTGCAGGACTGTTAGGAGAGGAGGTGTAGCTGCTCTATTTAAAGATGTTTATCAATGCAAGCGTCATTTGGTCAGTATTTGTCTTTTGAATATCTAGGTATTGTGCTGAAAAGGTGCTCCACGCATTCTGTTTATCATTATTTACAGGCCTCCAAAATACTCTCCAGCCTTTATTGAAGAATTCAGAGAACTGTTATCAATGATTTCCTCAGAGTTTGACTGTTTTACTATTGCAGGGGATTTTAATATTCACATAGATAATGCAGAAATCAAAACTGCAAAATAAATAATAACTGTTTTAAACACTTTTGACCTGAGTCAGCATGTGCATGGACCGACACACAATTGTGGACACACTGTAGATTTACTCATCAGCAAAGGTCTAAACATTTCATCCATTGTTATTAAGGATGTAGCACTATCTGATCACTTCTGTATTTTGTTTGATATATTTATCAGTTACCACTGAATCTAGATCTGTCTCTGTCAGAAAGAGATGCATTAACGAGAACCCTAGTGCACTATTTATGCAGGCTATATCTTTAACACCAAGCATTTCTGCAGACTCTGTTGATCTTCTCCTGGATTAATTTAACTCAAAAGTTAAGAATGTTATTGATGATATTGCTCCGGTAAGGGTCTGCAAGAAGATTGGCAGACAAAAACTACCATGGAGAAAATCAACAGCAGTTCAGAGTATGAAATGACAATGCAGAAAAGCTGAATGGATGTAGCAGAAGACAAAACTTGAAATTCACTACAGCATCTATAAAGAGCCTTCATGCTTTCAATGTGGAATTAGCCACAGCTAGACAGACCTTCTTCTCAAACCTTATAAACAGTAACTTAAACAACACTCGCAATCTTTTTGATACTGTGGAGAGACTGACAAACCCTCCAAGTCAGATTCCCAATGAAATGCTCTCCGCAATGAGTTTGCTTCCTTCTTTTCTGAGAAGATCAATAATATCAGAAAGGAGATTGAAACATGTGAAATTAACATAATTTTGGGAGGAGTACGTCCGTCTAATCTTTCAATTATCATCTAAGTATAAAAGCCTCTTTCCACTTCCATTGTTAGTTCTTTCGGCATCCCTCCTCCCCTCCTTTTATGCATATTTATTTATCTATCTATCTGTCTGTCTATGGGGGGCAATCAGAGCTCGAGTAGAATAGTTTCTCTGAGCCCCTCCATTGCAGACATTAAGCCAAATCTGTTTACCATTAATGCAAAGATTATATGGGCACACGAACTCTAGTTTTGCAGAGGTCACACAGATTCGACCGCAATTTAAAAAATAAGTGACTATGTCTGTTTTTGAAGCAATTGATAAAACAACATTTTTAAAGAAATAGCACAGCACCTTAAATCGTCAACATGCTATCTTGACACACTTCCCACATCTTTTTCAAAAGTGTGCTTAACTGTTTAGAAGCAGATCTCTTAGAAGTGGGGAACGCCTCACTTCTTTCTGGGACTTTTCCAAACTCCCTTAAAACTGCAGTTGTTAAGCCTCTTCTGAAAAAGTGCAATCTTGATAACACAGTGTTGAGCAACTATAGACCAATATCAAAACGTCCTTCCCTTGGTAAGATTTTTGAAAAGGTAGTTTTTAAATCAGCTGAACAACTACTTAAACTCAAATGGATACCTGGACAGTTTTCAATCTGGTTTCCGAGCACATCACAGCACAGAGACCACACTTAAGATAATAAATTATATTCGCTTCAATTCTGATTCTGGCAAAATATGAGGGCTGGTACTACTAGATCTTAGTGCTGCATTTGACACTGTCGATCATAACATACTTCTACAGAGACTGGGAAACTGGGTCTGCCTTTCTGGGATGGTACTCAAATGGATCAGGTCATACTTAGAAGGGAGAGGTTATTATGTGAGTATAGGAGAGCATAAGTCTAAGTGGACGTCCATAACATGTGGAGTCCCTCAAGGCTCAATTCTTGCACCGCTCTTGTTTAGCCTGTAGCTATATGCTCCCACTAAGTCAAATAATGAGAAAGAACCAAATTGTCTATCACAGCTATGCTGACGATACCCAGATTTACCTAGCCTTATTTCCAAATGACTATAGCCCCATTGACTCCCTCTGCCAATGCACTGATGAAATTAACAGTTGGATGTGCCAGAATTTTCTTCAGTTAAACAAGGAAAATACTGAAGTCATTGCATTTGGAAAGAAATATGAAGTTCTCAAGGTGAATGCATACCTTGACTCTAGGGGTCAAACAACTAAAAATCAAGTCAAAAATCTTGGGGTAATTCTGGAGACAGACCTTAGTTTTAGTAGTCATGTCAAAGCAGTAACTAAATCAGCATACTATTATCTCAAAAACATTGCAAGAATTAGATTTTTTGTGGAACTTGTTCATGCCTTTATCACCAGCAGGGTGGATTATTGTAATGGTCTCCTCACCGGCCTTCCCAAGAAGACCATTAGACAGCTGCAGCTCATCCAGAACGCTGCTGCCAGGATACTGACTAGAACCAGAAAATCTGAGCATATCACACCAGTCCTTAGGTCCTTACACTGGCTTCCAGTTACATTTAGGATTGATTTTAAAGTACTTTTACTCATTTATAAATCACTCAATGGCCTAGGACCTAAATACATTGCAGATATGCTCACTGAATATAAACCTAACAGACCACTCAGATCTTTAGGATCGAATCAGTTAGAAATACCAAGGGTTCAAACAAAACAAGTAAGTCCTAAATTTAGGACTCATACATTTTTGCTCTAAGAGTATTTCACGAAGCATTTTAGCTCTAAAACTAGCTCCTAAATCTGTGAAACGTTAGGAGTAGTGAAGAGGACTCCTAAGTCACTAAGACCTACTCACAAATATCCTAAAATTACTGTTGTCGGCAATCTGCCTCGGAATAGCAATAATTTAGAAACATTTGATTATATCCTTTTCATTAACCAATTGGGCAATAAGTTACAGCTGTTCTTGTGTCCAGATTGGTTTTCTTTTACGCTTGCATGTCTAACTATCAGCCATAATTATTCTACTCTGTTAATTAAAAGGCAGTTTATATGCATCCGCTACGAGAAGCATACATGTAAGAGACTGACAATTAGCCAAGGGCGGTTCTACACCCTTTTTAGGTGGGATTCAGCCCCGCTATTTTTCATCTCAGCCCTCCTAAAACTATAATCAGCTATCTGAATGATCAGGCCAGTGCTGCTTCCTCAAGAAAGTTTATCGTTCTCACTCGTTTATCGACCAATGTGGTAATCACGCATTGTGATTGATCTTTAATGTGCGCTCACACATTTGAATGTAGCACTGTTACGACCCCTTTTAAGATTGTCTAGGAAAAAGGAGTAACATTGAGATTATGGAAAAACAGTGGAATGATGGAGGTAGCAAGAGAAAATGCAAGACAGGAACTGCCAACGAAAGTGAATTTATTATAAAGTGAAATAATCCATATAATAATAAAGTATATTTACAAAAGTATAAATCATTAAAGAGACAATCAATATATTTACAACTCAAGAAAAGGAAGCTGAGACCTAAACAAATCAACCCAAGAGAAAGGGGACGCTAGTGATGCCAAAAAAAAGAAAGAAACAAAATCAATTCTACCTTAATTAAACCTCTTACCTAGCTAAATGAAGAAAAGGGAAAATAAGTCTTCAGCGCCAAGCGCCGTATACTTCCCTACTCTCAACTAACAAACAAAACATACAGGGGGTGGCGTTCACCTCTTACCTGGTGTTTCTATACAGAGAGTTACCTAAGTGTTGCACAATGGAAGTCGTACGACATCTTCCCTATCCACCTTCCTCTTAAGTGAAGAGTAAGTGTCATAGAGCATAACTAAAAGATCAAAGAATAACGCCATCCAAATCAAAGTAACAAAGACCAAAACTAAATAACAACCAATAGGTTATACAGATCAAGAAACAAACACAAAGGATCTAGGCATAAACTAATAACAAATCAAAACAAGTGCAAATGACAGCAAGCAAAGAGCAAAAAGAGAAGCCTCCTCATTTCTTCTTCTTCTTATTGGTTTTATGGCGTATTGCAATCATGATTTGTCAGGTGCATATCGCCACCTACTGTACCGGAGTATGCAGCATGGATTAGCCTATAGTTCAATCAGGATAAAATAATAATAATTTCTTCCTTTTCTCTTTTTCCTTTTCTTCTTCCCTTTCCCTTCTTCTTTCCCCTTTCTTCATTCTCCCTTCCCTTCTTTTCCCTTTTTCCTACTTCTATCTTCTATCTTTTCTACTTCCACTTCTATCTAAATCCTATAATACACCCCTGTATTCTTCAGATATTTCACAACAGCATCCTGTGCATCTTTTACCCCTTCTCCTGTTGTTCCCAAAACACCCTCCAGGTTCCATTTTCTTCCTGTCTGACTTATCTTTTGCTTTAATCCAGAGGTGGAAAGTAACTAATTACATTTACTCGCGTTACTGTAATTGAGTAGCTTTTTTGTGTACTTGTAATTTTTTAAGTATTTTTTTTTATCTGTAATTTTACTTTTACTTAAGTATATTTTGTGTGAAGTATTGTACTTTGCTACATTTTAAAACACATTAATTACTGAGTAAAAAAATAATCGCTCTGTGGAAACAACTGCAGTAAATAATGGGCAGAAGAAGAAACTGGCGCTAAAAATCACAAGAAAGATACAGACGGACAAGACAGGCGTTATGGTGCAGACCCAGCTGAAAACCAAACCCTGTCGTATTCTGCTGAAGTTGAACTCAAAGGAATGAAGTGAACCCCTGGCCATATATCCATGCTCTATTATGCAGCGTAAGCTGTGTTTGCCTCGGGAGACCGAACTAGCAGCTAATACAATCTCGACATCGCCCTTCGCAAGCATGTAGAGGTGATGTAAATACTTGCATCGTTGCATTGGTGGTAACAGTTTAACAAAAGGTTTTGCACAAATGAGCCAAAAAGACAGTGGTGCAGGTTGTGCAATATCGTCTGCGATAATATAGTAATTGTTGTTTTAACGATGTGCGATTTGACATTATCAGTATTTTTCCAAAAACAAAGTGTGACACAGTGTGCCGTGAAATCTAGTAACGTTAGTAGATTAGACTAATCCGCGTGCATTTGGAGTGCTTTCTTTCACTGCGTGATTCAGTGTTAAAATGCGTTTAGAATGATCACAAAATTGAAGATATAGAAGCAGAAAATTTAGATTTATATAATTTAATATAGTGTCATCACACGAAGAATGCCGTTTTCCTCCAAAAATCACCATGATTACACAGGCCTGTAGTTTTTCTTTTTACAACAGTTCAAAAAAACAAGAAGTTAATTAAGAGACTTACATTTTAGACACTATATTGCCTGTTTTTGCTCTATTTCGACAACAAAAATAATCCCAAACACAGCCACCATACACAGTTTTGCGTCTCTGACTCTGCAATGACGGTGTTTTGTTCCTGAATGAATTAACCGTTTAAATGATTCTGTTCAATCGCAATGACTCACTTATGAGTGACTTGCTGACACCTACTGGTGGTTCTAATTTAACATTTAAAATATATTTGTATTTATTTATTTTTTAATTTCAAATGACTATTTAACATTTGTGACCCTGGCCTGGAGCACAAAACCTGTCTTAAGTCACTGGGGTATATTTGTAGCAATAGCCAACTATACATTGTATGGGTTAAAATTATACATTTTTCTTTTATGCCAAAAATCATTAGCATATTAAGTAAAGATCATGTTCCATTAATATATTTTGTAAATGTCCTACTGTAAATATATCAGATGATGTATAAATCGCAATTTAGGAAAATGGACCCTTATGGTTTTGTGGTTCAGGGTCACATTTTATGTCTTATTTATCAAAACATTATTTCTGCATTTGTAACTGCTGGCTAAATGCATTCATGTCAGTGTGTAAATACATAAATGCCACTTCAGATGAAGCTTCTGCGTTTCCTCTGCATTGCAAAGATTAATTTTGTTGATACTGATTTAATTTGCCTGGTAACAGCCCAAATGTCCTATTATTCTAATTAACTGATTCCTTTAATTGAAAACACCTAGTTTGAGATTTATAGGCCCATATCCCAGGTGTGTCAAACTCAGTTCCTGGAGGGCCGTAGCCCTAAAGAGTTTAGTTCCAACCCTGCTCCAATACACACTCCATCTAGTTTTCAAATAAGCCTAAATGATTAGTTTAACTGGATCAGATGTTTAATTTGGCTAATATCTACACTGTGTAAGGCTGTGGCCCTCCAGGAACTGAATTTGACACCCTTGGTCTATCCCATTTATTCCTCCATCCCATTGTTAAAATGTAACTAAGTAATTTTTACTCTGAGTAAATTTTAAATGAGCTACTATTTACTTTTACTTGAGTAGATTTTTAGACTGGTACTTTTACTTGCACTTAAGTAAAATTTCATTAATGTAATGGTACTTTTACTTGAGTACAATATTTTTGTACTCTTTCCACCTCCTCTCTTCCCTATATTTCCTACAATACAACAGTACATGTTCTGCATTTTCTGTGATTTTACACTCCGTACATTCATCTGATTTACTTTTACCTAACAGAAACAATGTTTTATTTAACCCGGTGTGGTCAAACCTCAGCCTGGTTAAGACTGTCTCCTCCCTTCTATTCCTTCCATTCACACCCTGTGCATTAATACATTTCTGTATACTATAATATTTTCTTCCACTATTATCCATGTCCCACCTGTCCTGCCATTTCTTCATCATTCCTTTTTTAATTATTGCCTTAGCTTCTCCTTTACCAAAGGGAATATTTAGCCTCATTTATCTCTTCAGCATCATTTTAACTCCTTAACTGGAAGCGGATAAGTTGACATCACGTCTCCTAACGCGTTAGGAGGATTGACAACTTCATGAGCCAATCAGCAGTCAAGGGGGAGCAGCCTAAGAAAATGACAGGCAAAGGAGAGAAGACAAGCAGGAGAGAGAGAGACAAAAACAAACACTCCTACAAGGACATTTATCGACGTAACAAGCGCGCACGCACTGAAAGGCACTGTCACGGTACAGAAGCACAAGATCCAATTGCGAATGAGAAGACAGTCTTTATTAGACAACTCCAAAACACAGTGGAGGTGCAGATAACCCGGCAGTGCAGGTGCAGATAACCCGGCAGTGCAGGTGCAGACAATCCGGCAGTGCAGGTGCAGTAAACCCGGCAGTGCAGAGTCTCCAGCTCGGGCAGAGAATTCAGTCCAGTCTGCACCCTCCAGGAATACCGAACACCAGGCGGGAACTGGAAGACTGACACAGAGTAAGAAAACACATGAGCAATAACGATCTGACAACCCACCACAGAAACGCCAGCCAGATATAGGCAGTGCATACAAGCTACACCTGTGAGCGTTCTGATTACCTCATCAGGTGCACGGTACTAGGCAACGCTGACAAGCACAACGAGCGGGTCCACCCACACAGACGAACACAGAATGAGCACACAGACCCATGAACCGTGACAGGCACTGCACGTAAAGCACACCATCATGGACTCATGAAAGTTTTCTGTTTCTATTTGGTGTGCTTATGATACGCACCTTCCCCTCACCCCTATGTCTCATATGCAAGCCAAAGTCAGTTTTGCGTATACATAGCACACCAAATAGAAACAGAAAACCATGCCATTGAAACGCACTTGCATGAGACTGTCATTCACTTTCGAGCCCTCTTGAGCAAATAATAAAATACACAAAATATTATGTCACAATGGTTATCTTAACGAGTATCCAAGTAAACGCAGTTGGTTACATCTAAACATAACCATAACATGTCAGTATGCATTTCTTATATTAGGCTAATAATGTTAACCAAATAACAAAAGAAAAACATGAGAATCACTCAATAAGTCACTTTGGTAAATTTAATAGGTAATTGAAATACAGTTTTCATAAGCACAGTAAAATACTGTTTATTTAGATAATGTGTATCACTGTATCTAAAGGTCTCTGAGGGCTAAGCCCCCCTAAAGATGAGAACCGCCAGTATTTGTCTTTTGTCACGTCTGTCTCTCCTAGAACCGTCCCTGCAAATTAGCTGAACAAATATTTGTTTAATTGGTGACACTTAGCCTGCATGTTAAAATCTTTATTTGAATGTGGCAATTTTTAAACCTTTATTTGGATATGGCAATATAATATCATGCTCTACAATATTTCTATGAATTATTATCTGACATAGACTCCTATCAGCCATTTAGTAAGCATGCTGATGTCATCCATAGCAACGAGGTCAACCCCGCTCTTACTTAGCTTAAGACTTCTCTCTATTCCTTAGTAAAAGTTTGTCTCGGCAGCTCTGTGAATAGGTTTTAAGAGAAAACTCTGTTTTGTGAATACGAGCCCGGATGTGCTAAAACATTAGCCACATTTAAATCCAGACTCAAAACTCATCTGTTTAGCTGTGTATTTGTTGAATGAGCGCTGTGCAATGTCCGAACTGATTGCACTATGTATAATCATTCTCTATACTTAAATGTTTTAAATTATTTGTAAATACATTTTTATATAATTTTGTTTTTGTTGTTGTGATGATTATGTTTAATTTATTATTTTATTATTATTTATGACTTTTTCACTTCCTTTTATGTAAAGCACTTTGAATTACCATGGTGTATAAAATTGCCTTGCTAAATGATGAGGCGATGTCATTGCGCGATGACGACATTACGTAATCACGATGCAAAATTGTGTCACTACATCAATTCTCAGTCAAAAATATATTTGATATATGTTAATTTAGATTTGTTCATAAAATAATACAAATGCTAATATAATATTAAAATAAATATTTTAAATACAAAATTGAATTGTTCAATAATTCAATGAATTAATAAACTTACATGTTTTTGAACGATTACAATTTGTTTTACATTTTTATTAGCTAGTAAGCTAGTAAAACTACACAGTCTGAACAATTATAGTTTTAAGCAGTGTTTTAGTAGTTAGTTAATGTGCTACACTCTAAGAAAAGTCTGTAAAAATAGGGCACAATCTACTATGTTAATATGAAGGATTTGTCCTTACTGATTTTTCACAGGTTTTCTTTACCTGCATTTTAAATTACATAATGCATTTTGTGTTTTCGTGTTACATGGTTATAACGGATAATGGATAACGGGTAAATATCCTGGAAAATTACTATATAATACCTTTTCCATTGTTCTAGATATTTTTCTTACAGTGTACTAACTGATCAACACGCAGGTACAAGCTACTAACAAGGTGTATCATAAATGAATAATTTTTCCATTATTCGATTAGTATTATTATGATTATTAAATTTAACAATTGCAAATAGCAGCTAACTTAATTTACGTGTTGTGTGTACTGCTAGGCATCTTTTATTTCCTCTTTTTGTGTAATTTAGATGGAAAATGCATGCCTTTTTATTGTTTGAGTCACTTATCAAAAGTTGCTAAAAGTTGCCAAATAAATATAAAAAATAGCTAAACTTATTGCTAGGTGGTTTTGGAAGAAAAAGTTGCTTGGGTAGTCTGAAAAGTTGCTAAACTTTGCAACAAAATTGCTAAGTTGGCAACACTGCCTGTCACTCTGAATTACAAATAGAATCAATAGTAGCATTTCTTCTTATCACCTGCCAAGTCAGATATGGGATAACAAACGCTGTCATTAGAAAGAGGGATATCACTAATCTGTTGTGTAAAATTCCCTCCAAACATGACTTCACAGACATATTTAACAGTGGATAAGATTATTAATGTATGTGATTTTTCTAATTTAGCAACTTGTTGCAAGACATTGTAGGACACTTCTAGACTAGACATCAGTCCCGGAAATCCACAGTCTTGCAGACTTCAGCTCCAACCCTAATCAAACGCACATGAACAAGCTAATCAAGGTCTAATGCTGCCTTCACGTGCTATCGAAAATTTCCTATTTCGCACTTATTAAGTCGTGATCACGAGCTTGTCGTATTCAAGTGTTTTAATGTCGGAAATAATAAAATGTAGCATCCCATTGGTTGACAATCATATAAACATTAACAGCGCTTTACATACAGTTTGCTGACAATTTTGGAATTTCGGTCAAATGCTTATTTCACTGCTTATAAAACATACAATATGCTTCGAATGATGGTTCATATCTAGCCTATAAATACACTACTTTAGCGACAAGACAAAGGGATGTAGTTGTTGTGAGAACAGCATTGACAGCAGCAATGGTTGTCCCATCCACCATGTTTAAAGTTTATGACCTGCCCAATTCGGAAACTCTGGTATCACATTTACATTTATGCATTTAGCAGACGCTTTTATCCAAAGCGACTTACATTGCATTCAAGTTACAGTTTCTACATTTTATCTTGCTTTCCCTGGGAATCGAACCCATGATCTTGGCGTTGCTAACGCCATGCTCTACCAGTTGAGCTACAGGAAATATTAAAATTATTTCCGAATTTCCCAGTAGTAAATTTATAATTAGGAAACTCATATTTACAATAATTCTGATAGCACGTGAAGGCAGCATAAGGGTTACTAGAAAGCTACAGGCAGGTGAGTTTTTAATCAAGGTTGGAGCAGGACTATGGCTCTTTAGGGCCTACGTTGGCCACCCACAAAATAGCCTAAAATTAAACTATATTCAAGTTTTGATGGATGATGATTGAAATCGAGGAAAAGGCAATACAGGAGTCGTACATTAGGCATGAGTGTAGTAGACTCTTAGGATACTCCTGACTCGTGGGGGGAGTATCCCAATGGGGTGTCAATTAAAACACCTTGAGACCACATTCATTTTCAAGTTTTATTCTCACCAATGCCAGTAAATAAGTCATTTGCACAGGTGTATCAGACTGGTTTCTAAACTTAAATACACAAAATATAAATGAACAAATATAAGTTCAACAATCAATAAATTGCGTAACAAAATTCAAACCATACAAAATATCAAACAACACAATAACCAGGGCTTGAATTGAGGGAGGATGCAGGGGGATGGCATCCCCCTGGTCGAAAGAAATTATAAAAAGCATCCCCTCTGTAAAACCACCATCCCCCTTACCATCCCCTTTGGATTATCAATTTTGTGTATTAAGCAAAACTTATCATGCAGATGAAATGTTAAAATTCTCCACTTATGATCATATACAAACTAAATAACGGTGATTGGCCAATCAGAACTTGGTGGTACTGTAACAAGCTGTGCACAAGCAGAAGCAATTTTGTAATTTTTCGTGCAAAATGGTTCAAGCGCAACTTTTAAAGTTCTTTAAAAAGAAGACAACAGAAGGTTTGATTTTTCCTTGATTAGAATTTGAAGACATTCTCATGACAATGTATGTGTGACTGTGAGGGACTGAAAGACGATAGGAGAGCTGACATTATCCAACTTTGAGAAGAAAAACAAAACATGTCTTTGTCACGAATCCTGTCCATGCACTTCCATTTACTCACTATCAGATGTCATCTTCTCTTTACTTTGACTCTCACACCACACAGACTTTTACATGTCATACCGGACTACAGTTCCCATGATCCATTGCACTGATTGCACACACACAGCTGAATTCACTGATTAGACATACACAGCTGAATCCTTTCAAACACGCTTTATAAGCTTTGGACTTCCACGTTCAGATTGCAGAGTATTGTTCTAACACTCTCCTAGTATTAGCTGCCGTACCGAGCCATTCTGTGTTTCTGTTTAGTCTCAAGTATTGTTCTGCGTTTATCACTCACCTAGTGATAGCTGCTTTACTGTGTCTAGTTTCCAGTTCTAGTTAGTCTAGTCATTTCGTGTTGCCTTGTTTCCTGATTTCTGCCTGTGTATCTTGAATTAACCTTTGTCTCGCCGTTCGGACTCTGTACCTCGTTTGGATTATTGCTCATGTTATCGGACTACCCCTCTACTCAAGCCATCTGGATATTGTTTGCCAATCAAAGACCCACGCTTGCCCTAGGATTACTCTCTGTCTTACCCTGTGTTATACCTGTTTGCTGATGTTTTGAACCTGGCTGTGTTTGTTGACAACGTCTGTCAATTAAAAGCTTGTAATTGGATCTGCACGTCTCACGTCTCGTTCGCCCCGTTACAGTCTTGACAGTCCAAAAAGCATTCACTGCGCAATGATGCCCATTAGAATACAGTTAGAATGTCTGTATAATTCCAGCAATTAAACAAAATACCCATGTATGAGTTTATATGATTTTATATTCATTGCACAATCAATGTACTTTTCTGTATATCAGCACATGCGTGAGGCTGCGAAAATTCCATGAATGAATCAGTTTTTGAACGAATCGAGTGAGCCAGTTGTTTGATTTGAATGATTCAGTAAGTCATTTATTAAAACAGTGACTTGCTGCCACCTACTGGCAGTTTTACTGTCATATTTATTTATCCATGGTGGACCTAAATCAGTCAGGGTGCCAGCACCAAAACACTCCGCAAAATATTGTTTAATTATTAATATTGACCAAAATTACTCCATTTCAGGCCCCAGAAGAAGAAAAAAATATTTTCATTAAATTTTTCATTAAATGAAAAATCTTTTTGCAATTTGACCACTGAAAATAACTTACATCTATACACAGCCACAACACCATATGAAAAGTCCAGAGCAGGAAAAAAATAGGGAGCAAACTGTTGCTCGGAAGCAACCCTTCTTAAAGGCCACTAACTGAAGTAACAATAGGCTGCAGCTGTCAATAGTGTGTGGAGCTACAGTCACTATATAAGAGGGATTTCCAACAGTGTGCGTGTCCTCTACTATTAATGCACAAACGAACCATGTATGTGTGTGATGTTGTGAATATAGGTTGTGTTTGTGCTTGTGATGTTATGAATATAGGTTTGTGCTTGTGCAATGCTCTTCTAGCTGGACTTCCATCAAACACAATCAAACCTCTACAAATGATTAAGAATGCAGCGGCACGACTGGTCTTCAACGAGCACAAAAGAGCCCATGTTACACCTCTCTTTGTCTCCTTACACTGGCTACCAGTTGCAGCTCGCATCCAGTTCAAGACACTGATGCTTGCATATAGAACAACCACAGGCTCAGCACCCACCTACTTCCACTCACTATTATGAATTTACATCCCCTCCAGAAGTCTGAGATCTGCTAGTGAGCGACGCCTCGTGGTACCATCACAGAGAGGCTCAAAATCACTCTCCAGAACATTCTCTTTCACCGTTCCTGTCTGGTGGAATGATCTTCCCACCCCCATCCGGAATGCTAGATCCCTGTCAATTTTCAAGCAACAACTGAAAACTCATCTCTTTCAACTCTACTTGACTACTTGAATAAAAAAAAAAAAATGTATCTTTCACTTTTTCAAAATTTCATCTTTCTCTCCTTCCCTTGCTAGCTTGTACTTATTTGAACAATGCCTGAGACTTGGTGTTATTGGCACTTCCTCTGTATGTTTGCCTCTTCAAGATTAATCGCTTTATGTACTCCCCAATTGTAAGTCGCCTTGGATAAAAGCGTCTGCTAAATGACTAAATGTAAATGTACAGTTTCTATTCAGGTTAATCACAAAATTGCTATTTTTATACACAACTGTTATTTTTATAGTATTGTTAAAATGGAATAGGTCTTCAGTTTAAATAATTATTAATTATACAAATGTTGGAAAATACTTTCAACTGTTATGTTTTGAAATAATTAAGGTGTTCAGAAAAATGTATATTGTGTTGCAGAGTGAACAGTGTTGTAATGTTTAAAGTGGGCTATCTGATTGGTCGAGGGTGTGTTACCGCTTTTCCACTGGGGCTGGTGCCAGTGCTCAGCCAAAAGTGGCACTCGTTCAGAACCGGCTCGCATTTCCACTGGCAGGCAGCGGAACCATCTACATCAGCTGCACTGACTCCTTGCGGACCTATTTGAGCCAAGCGGTCAAAACTCAGGTACATTTGAAAAATTAGAAAAATAGATTTTTCGTGAATGCCAGTTGGTTAATCTGCCGGCCACTGCAAAAGCGCCATTGCGCCCATTACCTTTGGTAGAGGTCCCCTTCGAGAGAATTGGGATGGACCTCATCGGGCCATTAAAGCGTTCAGCACGCGGACATCGCTTTGCATTAATTCTGATGGATTATTAACACGATATCCGGAAGCAGTGCCGTTGCGCATCATATCTGCAAAGAGTGTGGTGTATGCACTGTTTCGAATCATCTCCCGAGTGGGAATCCCGAAAGAGATTCTCACTGACCAGGGCACATGTCACGTACGCTAAGCGAACTGTATGGTGGTTGTCCTGCATCTTCAATAAACAAGCTACAGATAGTACAAAGTGCAGCGGCTAGAGTCCTTACCAGATCAAGAAAATATGATCATATTACTCCAATTTTACAATCTCTGCACTGGCTACCTGTTAAGTTCCAAATCAGTTACAAAATATTATTACTTGCCTATAAGGCCCTAAATGGTTTAGCTCCTGCGTACCTAACTAATCTTCTATCATGCTACAATCCAACCCGCTCCCTAAGGTCGCAAATCTCTGGACTCTTGGTAATACCTAGAATAGCAAAGTCCACTAAAGGAGGTAGAACATTTTCATATTTGGCTCCCAAACTCTGGAATAGCCTTCCTGATAACGTTCGGGGTTCAGACACGCTCTCTCTATTTAAATCTAGATTCAAGAATCATCTCTTTAGACTAGCATTCATATAATGCATCTCACAATCTTGTACTGCCGGTATATCTGATCAAACGCACATTATTATGCTTTAGCTTGAACAAATAATTTCATCCAGGGTTGGTCCTGGATGGAACAACTGCTACGCTAATTGTCTTTATTTGTTTCTCTGTTTCTGCCACGGGATTAACATCCCGTAGTAACAAGGAATTACACAAGCTTCAGTCTAGATCCAACCCTTATATGACCAGAGATGACAAAATACCTGAGAAGAGATGATGCCAACCCGTCAGAGGACCTCAGAGGAAGCCAACCATCAGTGATTTATACTGAATTAACCAAACTTTACAATTAGTTAATTATATTGAGTTTCTACAATATAAATCTATTTTAGAAACGTAATTTCTAAAAATCATCAGCAAATTTGACAATAGAAGTTGAGCTGTGAGAGGACACGCAGTCGTGTGTGTAGAGAGAGTAGAGCAGGGGACTCAGGACACAACCCTGTGGGGCTCCTACATTCAGGGTGATGGAGTTTGAAGTGAACTGGCCTACTTTCACCACTTGAGGTCTGCCGGTGAGGAAATCTTGAATCCAGTCACAGAGTGAAGAGATTAGGCCGGGGACTGTGAGTTTTAAAGCTATCTTTATGGGGACTGTTGTATTGAAAACTGAGCTATAGTCAATGAATAGCAGCCTTACATATTTCCCATTTTTGCTGTCAATGTGTGTGAGGGAAGAGTGCAGGACATGAGAGATGGCATTGTCAGTAGACCTATTTAGGCGATAGGCAAACTGAAGAGGGTCCAAACTAACAGAGGGTGAGATGTCAACTCCCAAGGTGGTTGGCAACAGCTGGAATGTGAGTGGACAGGAGAGTATGGAGGGAAGTGACGGATCAGAAAAATGAACTAGGAGAGATGAAAGTAGGTGGTGGGATGTATGAAAAATGGAATACGGCTAGGAAAAATAAATGGAAAAAGAAAAAGAATGAAAGTGACTCAGACAGGGGGTCGACTATGGAGGAGAAGCGGAGGGAGGAGTATGTGGTTTTTGCAAAACTTGTGGATGAAGGGGACTCGTTTGGCAGTATGACTCCAATACAGCTAACAAAATCTCTTAATGGGGAAATTGGTGAAATAAAGAGTGCTAAAGTATTAAGAAATGGAGCACTGATGATTATGTGTAAGAATGAAAGACAACAAGGGAAAGCAATCAAATGAACATAATACATAGAAAGTAGAATGTTCTATGACTTGTAGGAAATTCACAAAAGGAGTCATTACAGGGATTCCAGTAAACGTATCAGTTGAAGATGTGAAAAGAAACATAACAAATGCAAGAGTAAATTAAGTCAGATGTCTAAAATAAACAGGAATGGAAATATGCAAGATAGTCTCTTGGTTATGATCAATTTTTATCAGAAAAAACTCCTGGAAAAAGTGTATATTGGATTCATGCGTTATGACGTGAGGTTATATATACCCCCTCCACTTAGGGGCTTTAAATGTCAGCGATTTGGACATATAGCGGCGGTGTGCAAGGGGAAGCAAAGATGTGGTAAATGTGGTGGTTAACAAGTATGGAACATGCCAAGAGGGTACAAAGCTGAAATGTTGTAATTGTGGTGGGGAACACAGTTCTGCTTACAGAGGCTGTGAGGTTAGCAAGAGGAAGGGTAAAGTGCAACGTGTCAAGGTTTGTGCAGGGAATCAGTTATGCAGAAGCAGCAAAGAAGTTTCCAGGCAATGTGACAATGGTTAGACAAATGGTTACTATAATCCATGTGAAAAATGAAGTCAAATAATTTTTGAAGCTGTTGTGGGTCCTTTGTATGACAATGTAGTATGGTGTGGTGATTTTAACTCATTATGGGGAAGTAATAATACTGATGTGAATGGCCAACTTATTGAAGAATTTATTGATGATTATTATTTGGTGTGTATTAATAATGGAGAGGGAACACAATATAACAGTATATAAAATATAGAAACGGCACTTGACCTGATAGTTGTATCTACTGTAATAGCAGGGATCAGTACATGGAGTGTGATCAAACATACTACAATAGGGAGTGACCGTTATCCTGTAGTGACTACAGTTGGTATAAATATATGTTATGAAAAAGAAGAGAGGTCCTAGATGGAAATTGGAGAAGGTAAATTGGGAAGATTTTCAAGTAATTTGTGGAAATAGATGTATGACTCTACTAGACGAAAACCAGATGGATGTAAATGTATTCAACAATAAGTTAGTTAATGAAATAATTCAGTCAGCTGAGGAAATAATAACCAAAACTACAGGAATTATACGTATCAAAAATGTACCCCGGTGGAATGATGATTGTAAAGCAGCTGTGAAAGCAAGAAATAAAGCGTTGAGGCAACTTAAAAAACAGAATTCTATGGATGCTATGATCAAATTTAAATGTGCCCAGGCGTTAGTAAGGAAAACAATAAAAACACAAAAGCATTTTGAATCAGGCAGACATTTATAAAACATACAAAAACAAGTTGGTGCTGGGAGGAGGGAGAGCAGGAACCGAAATGAAGGAAATAAATATTATAACTCGTCTGAGAATAGGTCATACAGGACTTAATAGTACATTGTTTAAAATTGGCAAGCACCCAACTGGGGAATGTAATTCGTATAGTCAGCAAGAAACAGTTAAACATGTACTGCTTCATTGAAGGATATACAACAAAGAAAGATGTAATTTATTCAGTCACTAAAGAAGGTTGATCACAAAGATTTTTCTATAGCAGGTATTCTAGGGGGAAAGGCTATATATGATTACATCATTAAGTTTATTAAAGAAACAAAGTTAAGTAAAATAATTTCGAATTTTTGTTGTTTTATTTTTATGTATTTGTGGATTTTTATTTCATTTTATTTTTTCCTTATAGCAATTGTATTAGCTATTCAATGGGTGGAGGAAGTTAAGCCAACAAAGGTAGTCATTTGTTCAGATTCCTTGTCAGCTTTAAATGGTATAATAAGTGAACAATCAACATCAAGAAATTATTTAATCTATGAAGTACTTATACATAATGTTTAGGCTTCAGGAAACTGGTATAGTCTTGAGGTTCCTATGGGTACATGCACATGTAGGAGAACAAGGAAATAAAATAGTCGATAAATTGGCTAAACAAGCAATGAAACATATGAAGGTTGAGGTACAAATTCCACTGAGTAAAGTAGAAATAAAAGGAAGAATTAAAGAACACATGAATAAAAAGTGGCAGGCACTTATACAATATCCAAAAACAAGTTGGCAAAAGTAGAATATGTTTTAACAATAGAAAGGACGACATAATGTTTACTCGACTTAGAATAGGACATTCTGGTTTAAATAATTAATTATTTACAATAGGGAAACATCAGTCAGGATTATGTGATACATGTAGTGAAGCTGAGACTATTGAGCATGTACTTGTGCCTCAGGACAGACAAATATGTACGAGAGAAGTCATTCGTTTTCTGAAGATAACAAGATTATAAAATAGAATTAAAGCTGCAAGCAGCGGTGGAAGGGACCTCGCACCCAGCTCACCGCCGACTGGCGGCTTCAGAAAGACAGGGAACGGTGAGCAATATGCATTTAAAAATGCAAATATAGAGGAATATGTCAGAGTCATTTACATGTACCAAACCTGCTGCCAGCTGGTGGCGCTATGTCCATAACTGAACATTAACATATAGATGTCTTCAGGCTAGCACCTTTATCGAACATATGAAGTTTGGTGCAGATTGAACATAGTATGTTTGAGTTAGTGTAAAGCCTGACACATCCTGTTGTCAACAGATGGCGCTATGGTTACATCTGAATATTGGCCTTTAAATGTCTTCAGGGCAGGACTCTTACAAAATATGTGAAGTTTGGTGCAGATTGGACATTTCATGCTTAAGTTAGTGTAAAACAAATAATTTCCTGTTGCCAGCAGGTGGCGCTATGTCTTTAACTGAACATTATCGTGTAGATATCATCAGACCAGTACTTTTATCAAGCATATGAATTTTGGTGCAGATTGAACATAGTATGTTTCAGTTAGTGTAAAGCATGATATATCCTGTGGTCAACAGGTGGTGCTATGATTACATCTGAATTTTGGCCTTTAGATGTCTTCAGGCCAGGAATCTTACCAAATATGTGAAGTTTAGTGCAGATTGGACATTACATGTTTTTGTCAGTGTAAAATAGGTCATTTCCTGTTTCCAGCAGGTGGCGCTCTGATTATGATGGAATATTATGATTTAGATATGTTCAGGCCTGGATTATTATCGAACGTGTGAAGTCTGGGGCAGATCGGACATTGCATGGCTGAGTTACAACAACTTTTATTCCAATGGCGAGACATCGAAATTTGTGATGCCGCCATGGACACGCCCATTAGCGAAAACTCAAGCTCTTCGCAATTTAACATCACAAAGGCCTTTAGATTAGACTGACCTAAATATTATGTTGATGTCATTAAATTTCTAGGAGGAGTTAGTTGCAGAGTAAAACATATAACTTCCTGTTGCCAGCAGGTGGCGCTATGAATTTATATGAATATGGTCACTTAGATCTTTTCAGGTCAGTAGTCTTATCAAACATGTGAAGTTTGATGCAGATCGGACATTGCATGCCTGAGTTATAACAACTTCCTGTTTCATGGCGAATCATCGAAATTTGACAGGACGCCACGGACACGCCCTCCGATGAAAACTCTAGATCTTCGAAATTCAACGTCACAAAGGGCTTTAGATTGCAATGACCAATTTTGGTGTTCATTCGAATAAATCTCTGGGAGGAGTTCGTTAAAGTATGACACCTGCAAATGGCAAAAATGTCACTAAATATGACGGTAAAATTCAAAATAACCGTCTTCCGGTTGGGTTTCGGATTTCATTCCAGGAGACTTTTTTGTAGGTATTGTTATGTTACATGAGTGTACCGATTTTCATACATGTACGTGAAACGTAGCCCGAGGGCTCTCCGTTGAATGAGTATAGGTGGCGCTGTCGAGCCATTTTGACACCTACTTCTGAAACCCATATAAGACGTAAATTTCCACCAGTTTTGATGCGTGTGCAAAATTTTCTGATATTTCGAGCATGTTTAGGCCCTCAAAAATGTGATTAAGTTTGAAAAATAATAATAATAAAAAACACAGATACAATAGGGTCCTCGCACCATCGGTGCTCGGTCCCTAATTAAAGCTGCAAGCAGCGATGGAAGGGACCTCGCCTGGCTCACCGCCGACCGGTGGCTTCAGAAAGACAGGGAACAGTGAGCAATATGCATTTAAAAAGGTAAATATAGAGGAATATATCAAAGTCATTTATATGTACCAAACCTGCTGCCTGCTGGTGGCGCAACGTTCATAACTGAACATTAACATGTAGATGTCTTCAGGCTAGAAGTTTCATCAAACATATGAAGTTTGGTGAAGATTGAACATTGCATGTTTAAGCTAGTTTAAAACAAGAAATTTCCTGTAGCCAGCAGGTGGCGCTATGTCTATAACTAAACATTGGCACGTAGATGTTTTCAGGCCATGGCTCTTATCAAACGTGTGAAGTTTGGTGCAGATTGGACATAGTAAGTTTGAGTTAGCGTAAATCCTGACACATCCTGTTGTCAAGAGGTGGCGCTATGGTTACTTCTGAATATTGGCCTTTAGAGGTCTTCTGGCCAGGAATATTACCAAATATGTGAAGTTTGGTGCAGATTGAACACAGTATGTTTGAGTTAGTGTAAAGCCTGACACATCCTTTTGTCAACAGGTGGCGCTATGGTTACATCTGAATACTGGCCTTTAGATGTCTCCAGGCCATGGCTCTTATCAAACGTGTGAAGTTTGGTGCAGATTGGACATTGCATGTTTAAGTTAGTGTAAATCAAGTCATTTCCTGTTGTCAACAAATGGCGCTATGGTTACATTTGAATATTGGCCTTTAAATGTCTTCCGGGCAGGACTCTTACAAAATATGTGAAGTTTGGTGCAGATTGGACATTGCATATTTAAGTTACTATAAAACAATTAATTTCCCGTAGCCAGTAGGTGGCGCTATGTCTATAACTAAACATTGGCACGTAGATGTCTTCAGGCCATGGCTCTTATCAAACGTGTGAAGTTTGGGGCTGATCGGACATTTTATGGCTGAGTAACAACAGCTTCTATTCCCATGGCGAGACATCAAATTTTGTCACGCCGCCATGGACACGCCCATTAGTGAAAACTCAAGCTCTTCGCAATATAACATCACAAAGGCCTTTAGATTAGACTGACCTAAATATTATGTTGATGTCATTAAATCTCTAGGAGGAGTTAGTTACAGAGTAAAACATGTCACTTCCTGTTGCCAGCAGGTGGCGCTATGACTATAACTGAAAATGGTCACTTAGATCTCTTCAGGTCAGGAGTCTTACCAAATATGTGAAGTTTGGTGCAGATTGGACATTGCATGTTTAAGTTAGTGTAAATCAAGTCATTTCCTGTGGCCAGCAGGTGGCGCTCTGATTATAATAACTTTTCGAGCATGTTTAGGCCCTCTAAAATGCGATTAAGTTTGGAGAAGAAGAAGAAGAAGAAGAAACGGAGCAGATTCAATAGGGTCCTCGCACCATCGGTGCTCGGTCCCTAATTAAAGCTGCAAGCAGCGATGGAAGGGACCTCGCCCGGCTCACCGCCGACCGGTGGCTTCAGAAGGACAGGGAACGGTGAGCAATATGCATTTAAAAAGGTAAATATAGAGGAATATTTCAAAGTCATTTATATGTACCAAACCTGCTGCCAGCTGGTGGTGCAACATCCATAACTGAACATTAACATGTAGATGTCTTCAGGCTAGAACATTTATCAAACATATGAAGTTTGGTGAAGATTGAACATTGCATGTTTAAGCTAGTGTAAAACAAGTAATTTCCTGTAGCCAGCAGGTGGCGCTATGTCTATAACTACATTTTGGCATGATGCTCAGGCCATGTTCTATAACTGTGAAGTTTGGGACATTGGACATTGCATGCATGATGCAAAACAAGAAATTTCTTGCCAGCAGGTGGCGCTATATATTTAACTGCATTGGCATGGTCTTCATCCTCTTTTAAAAAACATATAGTTTGGTGCAATTGGACATTGCATGTTTAAGTTGTGTAAAACAAGTAATTTCCTTTTGCCAGAGGTGGCGCAGTCTATAACAAAAAAATTGGACGTAGATGTCTTCAGGGCATGCATAAGTTAGTTTGGTGCAATTGGAATTGCATGTTTAAGTTAGTAAAACAAAATTTCCTGTTGCCAGCAGGTGGCGCTATGAATTTATATGAATATTGTATATCTTTTCAGGTAACTGTCAAACATGTGAAGTTTGGTAAAGATTGACATTGCATGTTTAAGTTATGTAAAACAAGATTTCCTGTTGCCAGCAGGTGGCGCTATGAATTTATATGAATATTTCTTAGATCTTTTCAGGTCAGGAGTCTTGTCAAACATGTGAAGTTTTAAAATTTGAATTGCATGTTTAATATGTAAAACAAGTCATTTCCTGTTGCCAGCAGGTGGCGCTCTGATTATAATGGAATATTCGTATTTAGATGTGTTCAGGCCTGATTCTTATCGACATGTGAATTGGGGCATGAACATTTATGGCTGAGTTACAACAACTTTTATTCCCATGGCGAGACATCGAAATCTGTGATGCCGCCAAGGAACGCCCTTTAACGAAAACTCTAGATCTTCGCAATTTAACATCACAAGGGCCTAGGTTAGACTGCCAAATAATGTGTTGAGTCATTAAATCTCTAGGAGGAGTTAGTTACAGGTAAAACATGTGACTTCCTGTTGCCAGCAGGTGGTGCTATTACTATCTGAATATGGTATATCTCTTCAGGTCAGGATTTTAAAACGTGTGAAGTTTGGTGCAGATGACATAGCATGCCTGAGTTATAACAACTTCCTGTTTCATGGCGAAACATCGAAATTTCAGGGCATGGACACGCCCGCTGATGAAAACTTATCTTCAAAACGTCACAAAGGGCTTTGATTAAGACCAATTTTTGTTCATCTGAATAAATCTCTGGAGGAGCGTTAAAGTAGATGAAAATGCAAAAATGACAAAATTGCAGAAAATTTAAATAGCCGACTTCCTGTTGGTTTCTGATTTTACCTGGATACTTTTTTGTAGGTATTGTTATGTTACAAGTACCGATTTCGTACATGTGTGAAACGTGCCGATGCGCACTCCACTGAATATTTATAGGTGGCGGTCGAGCCATTTTGCCACACCTACTTCGAAACCCTATCAGACGAATTTCACCAGTTCTATGCGTGTGCAAAGTTTCCTGACTTTTCGAGCATGTTTGCCCTCTAAAACGATTAAGTTTGGAGAAAGAAGAAGAATAGAATAATAAACGGAGCAGATTCAATAGGGTTCGCACCATCGGTGCTCGGTCCCTAATTAAAGTGCAAGCAGCAGGAGACCTCTCCAGCACGGCCAACCGGTGTCAGAAAACAGGGAACGGTGCAATATGCATTTAAACAAGTTAAATTAGAGGAACGTGTCATAGTATTTAATGTGTCAAACCTGCTGCCAGCTTGGCGATGTCCATAACTGAACAATAACATGTAGATGTCTTCAGTCTAGCACTTTTATCAAACATTAGTGTAATTGGAATTGCATGTTTAAGTTAATGTAAAGTCATCCTGTTTCCAGGTGCACTTGACTACCTGAATATTGGCATTGAGGCCTTCAGGCCAGGACTCTTACCAAATATGTGAAGTTTGGTGAAGATTGGCTCATGTTTAATTTAGTGTAAAATAAGTATTTCCTTTAGCCAATGGCGCTATGTCTATAAATATTGGCACGTATTTCAGGCCAGCTCTTATCAAATGTGAAGTTGGGGCAGGCATTTTATGGCTGTAACAACAGCTTCTATTCCCATGGCGAGACATCAAATTTTTCACGCCGCCATGGACACGCCCAACGAAAATCAAGCTCTTGCAATATAACATCACAAAGGCCTTTAGTAGACTGACCTAAATATTATGGGTCATTAAATCTCTAGGAGGAGATCAGAGTAAAACATATCACTTCCTTGTTGCCACAGGTGGTGCTTGAATTTATATATGTCACTTAGATCTCTTCAGGTCAGGAGTTACAAATATGTGAAGTTTGGTGCAGATTGGAATTGCATGTTTAAGTTAGTTAAATCAAGTATTTCTGTGGCCAGCAGGTGGCACCTGATTATAATGGAATATTCGTATTTAGATGTGTTGGCGATTCTTAGACGTGTGAATCTGGGGAATCGGTTATCTGTGTTACAACAACTTTTATTCCCATGCGCCGAAATCTGTGAGGCCAAGGACACGCCCTTTAACGAAAACTCTAGATCTTCGCAATTTAACATCACAAGGGCCTTTAGGTTAGACTGACCAAATAATGTGTTGATGTCATTAAATCTCTAGGAGGAGTTAGTTACAGAGTAAAACATGTCACTTCCTGTTGCCAGCAGGTGGCGCTATGACTATAACTGAATATGGTCACTTAGATCTCTTCAGGTCAGGATTCTTATCAAACGTGTGAAGTTTGGTGCAGATCGGACATAGCATGCCTGAGTTATAACAACTTCCTGTTTCATGGCGAAACATCGAAATTTGACAGGACGCCATGGACACGCCCGCTGATGAAAACTCTAGATCTTCGCAATTTAACGTCACAAAGGGCTTTAGATTACACTGACCAATTTTGGTGTTCATCTGAATAAATCTCTGGGAGGAGTTCGTTAAAGTATGACACCTGAAAATGGCAAAAATGACACAAAATATGACGAGAAAATTCAAAATAGCCGACTTCCTGTTGGGTTTCTGATTTCGTACCTGGATACTTTTTTGTAGGTATTGTTATGTTACATAAGTGTACCGATTTTCGTACATGTACGTGAAACGTAGCTCGATGCGCACTCCACTGAATATTTATAGGTGGCGCTGTCGAGCCATTTTGCCACACCTACTTCTGAAACCCATATCAGACGTAAATTTTCACCAGTTCTGATGCGTGTGCAAAGTTTCCTGACTTTTCGAGCATGTTTAGGCCCTCTAAAATGCGATTAAGTTTGGAGAAGAAGAAGAAGAATAATAAGAATAATAAACGGAGCAGATTCAATAGGGTCCTCGCACCATCGGTGCTCGGTCCCTAATTAAAGCTGCAAGCAGCGATGGAAGGGACCTCGCATCCAGCACGGCCAACCGGTGGCTTCAGAAAGACAGGGAACGGTGAGCAATATGCATTTAAACAAGTTAAATATAGAGGAACGTGTCATAGTCATTTATATGTGTCAAACCTGCTGCCAGCTGGTGGCGCTATGTCCATAACTGAACACTAACATGTAGATGTCTTCAGTCTAGCACTTTTATCAAACATATGAAGTTTGGTGCAGATTGGACATTGCATGTTTAAGTTAATGTAAAGCCTGACATATCCTGTTGTCAACAGGTGGCACTATGACTACATCTGAATATTGGCATTGAGATGCCTTCAGGCCAGGACTCTTACCAAATATGTGAAGTTTGGTGAAGATTGGACATTGCATGTTTAATTTAGTGTAAAAGAAGTAATTTCCTTTAGCCAGCAGGTGGCGCTATGTCTATAACTATACATTGGCACGTAGATGTCTTCAGGCCATGGCTCTTATCAAACGTGTGAAGTTTGGGGCAGATCGGACATTTTATGGCTGAGTAACAACAGCTTCTATTCCCATGGCGAGACATCAAATTTTGTCACGCCGCCATGGACACGCCCATTAGCGAAAACTCAAGCTCTTCGCAATATAACATCACAAAGGCCTTTAGATTAGACTGACCTAAATATTATGTTGATGTCATTAAATCTCTAGGAGGAGTTAGTTACAGAGTAAAACATATCACTTCCTGTTGCCAGCAGGTGGTGCTATGAATTTATATGAATCTGGTCACTTAGATCTCTTCAGGTCAGGAGTCTTACCAAATATGTGAAGTTTGGTGCAGATTGGAGATTGCATGTTTAAGTTAGTGTAAATCAAGTCATTTCCTGTGGCCAGCAGGTGGCGCTCTGATTATAATGGAATATTCGTATTTAGATGTGTTCAGGCCTGGATTCTTATCGAACGTGTGAAGTCTGGGGCAGATCGGTTATTGCATGGCTGAGTTACAACAACTTTTATTCCCATGGCGAGACATCGAAATCTGTGATGCCGCCAAGGACACGCCCTTTAACGAAAACTCTAGATCTTCGCAATTTAACATCACAAGGGCCTTTAGGTTAGACTGACCAAATAATGTGTTGATGTCATTAAATCTCTAGGAGGAGTTAGTTACAGAGTAAAACATGTGACTTCCTGTTGCCAGCAGGTGGTGCTATTACTATAACTGAATATGGTCACTTAGATCTCTTCAGGTCAGGATTCTTATCAAACGTGTGAAGTTTGGTGCAGATCGGACATAGCATGCCTGAGTTATAACAACTTCCTGTTTCATGGCGAAACATCGAAATTTGACAGGACGCCATGGACACGCCCTCTGATGAAAACTCTAGATCTTCGCAATTTAACGTCACAAAGGGCTTTAGATTACACTGACCAATTTTGGTGTTCATCTGAATAAATCTCTGGGAGGAGTTCGTTAAAGTATGACACCTGAAAATGGCAAAAATGACACAAAATATGACGAGAAAATTCAAAATAGCCGACTTCCTGTTGGGTTTCTGATTTCGTACCTGGAGACTTTTTTGTAGGTATTGTTAAGTTACATAAGTGTACCGATTTTCGTACATGTACGTGAAACGTAGCTCGAGGCGCACTCCGCTGAATATTTATAGGTGGCGCTGTCGAGCCATTTTGCCACACCTACTTCTGAAACCCATATCAGACGTAAATTTTCACCAGTTCTGATGCGTGTGCAAAGTTTCCTGACTTTTCGAGCATGTTTAGGCCCTCTAAAATGCGATTAAGTTTGGAGAAGAAGAAGAAGAAGAATAATAAGAATAATAAACGGAGCAGATTCAATAGGGTCCTCGCACCATCGGTGCTCGGTCCCTAATTAAAGCTGCAAGCAGCGATGGAAGGGACCTCGCACCCAGCACCGCCAACCGGTGGCTTCAGAAAGACAGGGAACGGTGAGCAATATGCATTTAAAAAGGTAAATATAGAGGAACGTGTCATAGTCATTTATATGTGTCAAACCTGCTGCCAGCTGGTGGCGCTATGTCCATAACTGAACATTAACATGTAGATGTCTTCAGTCTAGCACTTTTATCAAACATATGAAGTTTGGTGCAGATTGGACATTGCATGTTTAAGTTAATGTAAAGCCTGACATATCCTGTTGTCAACAGGTGGCGCTATGACTACATCTGAATATTGGCATTGAGATGCCTTCAGGCCAGGACTCTTACCAAATATGTGAAGTTTGGTGAAGATTGGACATTGCATGTTTAAGTTAGTGTAAAAGAAGTAATTTCCTTTAGCCAGCAGGTGGCGCTATGTCTATAACTATACATTGGCATGTAGATGTCTTCAGGCCATGGCTCTTATCAAACGTGTGAAGTTTGGGGCAGATCGGACATTTTATGGCTGAGTAACAACAGCTTCTATTCCCATGGCGAGACATCAAATTTTGTCACGCCGCCATGGACACGCCCATTAGCGAAAACTCAAGCTCTTCGCAATATAACATCACAAAGGCCTTTAGATTAGACTGACCTAAATATTATGTTGATGTCATTAAACCTCTAGGAGGAGTTAGTTACAGAGTAAAACATATCACTTCCTGTTGCCAGCAGGTGGTGCTATGAATTTATATGAATATGGTCACTTAGATCTCTTCAGGTCAGGAGTCTTACCAAATATGTGAAGTTTGGTGCAGATTGGACATTGCATGTTTAAGTTAGTGTAAATCAAGTCATTTCCTGTGGCCAGCAGGTGGCGCTCTGATTATAATGGAATATTCGTATTTAGATGTGTTCAGGCCTGGATTCTTATCGAACGTGTGAAGTCTGGGGCAGATCGTTTATTGCATGGCTGAGTTACAACAACTTTTATTCCCATGGCGAGACATCGAAATCTGTGATGCCGCCAAGGACACGCCCTTTAACGAAAACTCTAGATCTTCGCAATTTAACATCACAAAGGCCTTTAGGTTAGACTGACCTAAATATTATGTTGATGTCATTAAATCTGTAGGAGGAGTTAGTTACAGAGTAAAACATGTCACTTCCTGTTGCCAGCAGGTGGCGCTATTACTATAACTGAATATGGTCATGTAGATCTCTTCATATCAGGAGTCTTATCAAACATGTGAAGTTTGGTGCAGATCGGACATAGCATGCCTGAGTTATAACAACTTCCTGTTTCACGGCGAAACATCGAAATTTGACAGGACGCCACGGACACGCCCTCCTATGAAAACTCTAGATCTTCGCAATTTAATGTCACAAAGGGCTTTAGATTGCAATGACAAATTTTGGTATTCATCCGAATAAATCTCTGGGAGGAGTTCGTTAAAGTATGACACCTGCAAATGGCAAAAATGTCACTAAATATGACGGGAAAATTCAAAATAACCGACTTCCTGTTGGGTTTCGGATTTCGTTCCAGGAGACTTTTTTGTAGGTATTGTTATGTTACATGAGTGTACCGATTTTCATACATGTACGTGAAACGTAGCCCGAGGGCTCTCCGCTGAATGAGTATAGGTGGCACTGTCGAGACATTTTGCCACACCTACTTCTGAAACCCATATAAGACGTAAATTTCCACCAGTTCTGATGCGTGTGCAAAATTTCCTGACTTTTCGAGCATGTCTAGGCCCTCAAAAATGCGATTAAGTTTGGAAAATAATAATAATAATAATAATAATAATTAAAGCTGCAAGCAGCGATGGAAGGGACCTCGCCCGGCTCACCACCGACCGGTGGCTTCAGAAAGACAGGGAACGGTGAGCAATATGCATTTAAAAAGGTAAATATAGAGGAACGTGTCATAGTCATTTATATGTGTCAAACCTGCTGCCAGCTGGTGGCGCTATGTCCATAACTGAACATTAACATGAAGATGTCTTTATTCTAGCACTTTTGTCAAACATATGAAGTTTGGTGCAGATTGGACAATGCATGTTTAAGTTGGTGTAAAACAAGTAATTTCCTGTAGCCACCAGGTGGCGCTATGTCTATAACTAAACATTGGCATGTAGATGTCTTCAGACCAATACTTTTATCAAACATATGAAGTTTGGTGCAGATTGAACATGGTATGTTTGAGTTAGTGTAAAGCATGATATATCCTGTTGTCAGCAGGTGGCGCTATGATTATATCTGATTTTTGGCCTTTAGGTGTTTTCAGGCCAGGACTCTTACCAAATATGTGAAGTTTGGTGCAGATTGGACATTGCATGTTTAAGATAGTGTAAAATAAGTCATTTCCTGTTGCCAGCAGGTGGCGCTCTAATTATAATGAAATATTCGTATTTAGATGTGTTCAGGCCTGGATTCTTATCGAACGTGTGAAGTCTGGGGCAGATCGGACATTGTATGGCTGAGTTACAACAACATTTATTCCCATGGCGAGACATTGAAATTTGTGATGCCGCCATGGACACGCCCTTTAACGAAAACTCTAGATCTTCGCAATTTAACATCACAAAGGCCTTTAGGTTAGACTGACCTAAATATTATGTTTATGTCAAGAAATCTCTAGGAGTTAGTTACAGAGTAAAACATGTCACTTCCTGTTGCCAGCAGGTGGCGCTACCACTATAACTGAATATGGTCACTTAGATCTCTTCAGGTCAGGATTCTTATCAATCGTGTGAAGTTTGGTGTAGATCGGACATAGCATGTCTGAAATATAACAACTTCCTGTTTCATGGTGAAACATCAAAATTTGACAGGACGCCACGGACACGCCCTCCGATGAAAACTCTAGATCTTCGCAATTTAACGTCACAAAGGGCTTTAGATTACACTGACCAATTTTGGTGTTCATCTGAATAAATCTCTGGGAGGAGTTCGTTAAAGTATGACACCTGAAAATGGCAAAAATGATACAAAATATGACGAGAAAATTCAAAATAGCCGACTTCCTGTTGGGTTTCTGATTTCGTACCTGGAGACTTTTTTGTAGGTATTGTTAAGTTACATAAGTGTACCGATTTTCGTACATGTACGTGAAACGTAGCTCGAGGCGCACTCTGCTGAATAATAATAGGTGGCGCTGTCGAGCCATTTTGCCACACCTACTTCTGAAACCCATATCAGACGTAAATTTTCACCAGTTCTGACGCGTGTGCAAAGTTTCCTGACTTTTCGAGCATGTTTAGGCCCTCTAAAATGCGATTAAGTTTGGAGAAGAAGAAGAAGAAGAAGAAGAAGAAGAAGAAGAAGAATAAACGGAGCAGATTCAATAGGGTCCTCGCACCATCGGTGCTTGGTCCCTAATAATAAACAGAGCAGATTCAATAGGGTCCTCGCACCATCGGTGCTCGGTCCCTAAATATAGCTGCAAGCAGCGATGGCGGGCCCAAGCCGAGTGCAAACGCCACACCGGTGCCATCAGGAAAACTGTGCCCAGTGAGCACATGCATTACAGTAACCCTCTAGCAGTTTTGATTTAAGGGATACATTAATGAAAGGGTTAATCCGAGCCATCAAGACACACACACAAACAACAAAATATAAAACTTTGGTAACACTTTCAATAAGGTTTCAGTTATTAGAATTGACTATATTAATTAACATGAACAATAATTAGACTGCATTTATTAATGTTAGTCACTCTCTACCCTCTCTCTCTCTCTCTCTCTCTCTCACACACACACACACACACACACACACACACACACACACAGAGAGAGAACAATATATTAAACTTTTGTAACAAACCGTTTTCAATAAAGTTTTAGCTTTTTTAAGGTCAAAGCTTAGCATTGTCCAACCCCCCCACTCATACGGTGTTGATTTGACTTGTGCATCTCTTAAAAAGGGTCATAAATTGCCTTAAATTGGTTTAAAAAAAACTCTGCAGATTCCCTGTAAATAATGAAATAAACTCCCTTCCTTGATATTTGTGTATTGAAAAAGTATTTGATTGACATTTAGACACCTATCTGATTATATATGTATGTGTGTGTGTATGTGTGTGTTCTTTTTATTTGGGCTAGTTAAAAACATTTTCGGGATACCAAAATCTGAAACCAGGGATTTTTCATTTTGCAAGCCCTTGTACTGTGAATTAACATGTACATTAATATTTGTAATGTTAGTATTACCCAACATTACAAAAATATTAATAAATGATTTAAAAATATAATGTTCCTTTTTAGTTCATGTTAGTTAATGCATTAATTAATGTTAACCAGAGAGAACTTAATGTAAATTGCTGCTAACACTTTTTATGATCGATAACAATTTTTTACAAATATTTTAATGGCCTTATTGTTGCCAACAATTGTATGATACATAGTCATTCAAATGTGTAATTGTAAAATTGTAAAACTGTATTACCAATAAAATACATATGAACTTATTTTATGTATATGTTTCTTATTATGTTTAATTGAACTGAGCAGTAAAGGGTCATGATTGATGAATGAATCAAAAACAGAGCTGTCAAATCACTACATGGTCTAGTGTCTGTGATTATTAAAACGAAAAACATTGCTATATAAAAATATATCCGTTTGTTTTGCATGTCTCTCTGTGAGTGAGCGGTTGTCATGTACTTACTCAAGTATGCATGCTGGCGCTGCTCAGTGTTTAACAGCGTCTGCTGTCTCACTATCTGAGGACAAACAGCGTGAGCGGCGTGTGAGCAGCGCATATTTTTTTCGGCGTGCATGTTGACAAATGCGTGCATTCACACCAGGAGCAGGAGCAGTGTGTGAGCGTCAAGCAGGAGCGTCGCGTGAGCATCAGTGCCGCGATCGTTTCGGCGCCGAGTCTATTTTGGCTGCGCCGCTAACGCTGAATTAAAGTGACAGGAAATTATTTATGATCGACACAAAAAAAACATATTTAAAGTTTGTAAATGGGATGTAATGTATTTTAAACAGTTACCATGAAGTTCAACAATTTCGTAGCAAGTTGTAATATATATTGTGTAGTTTATAGGCCTATATGTTGGCATAGAAGCAGAAGTCATGCTGACAACAGGCATCATCAACAAACGCACGTGACATCGCCCGGTGTAGCCAGACGGGGGTCTTCAGAGTACACCTGGAAGATGACATAATGGAAGACACTCGTCTCATCGTAGAAATGGAAAAACAAAAAGTTATGACCCAAAAAATGTAATGTATAAGGACTTACAAGCCAAAGAAAAGGCATGGGAGGCAGTGGATTGATCATTTGATAATACACGAAGTGACAAATGAATAAATACATATTCAAATACGTCACATAAATATTACACATGTAGCTACACCAAATAATTTGTTATAAATTAACAATAACACATTTTTTGAAAGTGTGTTTTTTGTGTGTTTGCTAATATCCCTATAAAAATGTTTACATATAGTGTTAATAAAGACATTTACGATGCATGTTGAAGATGTTAGCATGGAGATTGCTTGTAAATCTGCTGTTTATGAGTATGTTTATCAGATATTGCTTCATTATTAAAGAAGCGTTCGTCAGCAGGCATTATGAAGAGGTTTGCTAATAAATGTTAAATGTTGAATAAAGATGCAAAATATGTCAACATTGTAGATGTAATCTTTTGACCAAAACTTCAAAGGCATGTAATTCTCCTATAATTAATGCGTTTTCTTTACAAAGTACTAGTCATTTTGCGTTGACAGATGGTACGTCATTTTTAATAGTTTTCTTTTGTATTGAAAGACAAAAAGTACAATCTGTCCAATCAGTCCAACTTTTTATAATCTGTAAATAACAATCAATACAAACAAACATAAAGAACAGCAGCTTACAGTATATGTGCAAAAATAAACTTCTGGTTACAAATACAAACCTTTAAAATATTGACCATATTCAATATAAACACCATGTATAAAATAACTATAAGTTAGGTGCACCCACATTTTCGTATAGGCAATATTGACTAGTAAACGATTAACTAACAATCTGGTCAACATAAAGTTCTTATTTGAAGCACAATTCTACAAGAAAGGTAACTTACTGAAAAAGTGTTGGTGCTTAAAGTGCTTCACTGAGCTGAGATTTAAACTTAAAACATCTCAAGATAAATTAAATAAAAATTAAATCTAAATTAAGTGTTTTAAGGGTGTCCAACTGAACATCTTATGGACTATCCTCCATTGCAGTCACATGCCCCTCGGATGGCCAACTCCTGTAGTTTGTCCTTCTTGATCTTTGGCCTTGGCTAAACCAGCTGACCACACTCTCTCTAGCATCAACATCTTCCAGACTTGCCCTCTGATTCTTATCAGATCTTCCACTGTGTCTGAATGAAGGGATGCTCTAGTGCAGTTCCTGTGCTGTGATTTCGGCTATATTTGCATATAAAGCTAGAGAAGCAATAATATCTGTTTTAACTGAACGGCTGCTCCTCTCAGACGCTCACTGAACAGAGCAGATGCAGAGAAAGTGTGTGCGCGCTGATCTCGCGCCGCCGCGGAAGTACAAACGATCAGAGACTCACTACACTTTGTCCAAGAAGTTGCTATATTTGTCACTAGTTGCTTTTTGTGGGAAAAAATTTGCTAGGGGGGTCTGAAAAGTCGCTAAGTTGGCAACACTGCGCACATCTCAATTACTCACCTCTCTCTCTCTCTCTCTCTGACTGCAGCAGCACACGTGACGTATTTTCAGACGCACACACACGTGCAGGAATATCTGGACAAGTGCGACCTAGGATTTTTTTTAGTCGCACCCTTGAGAAATTAGGTCGCATGTATGGTCAGTTATTGTTTTTTTTCTGTTCCGTAGCCTGGGTGCACCCAAAATCTACGTCGTATCCTTCTTCGTAATCTCCGTAGTAACAAATACAGCGCGATTGCCTTTCTTCTATCTACAATACGTAACCCACATAAACAAAGATAAACATGTACAAAAAATGAAATAAAACAAATACAGTAATATAAACTATTCTAATAATAAATCAAGATCAATTGTATTTAAAATTAGATTCGAATTTACCCATTCTGTACAGAAGACGCTGTTCAGCCGCGCGCTGCAAACGCTACCTGTGTGAAAGGGCAATGGGCGCGCGCTGCTCCTGCTCTGCATACGCAACGCTTCTGCGTCACTCACGCGACGCTCACGCTTGCAGTGTGAAACTGGCGTGAGAGAACAATTAATAATCCTTTCATCATTTTATTTGAGACAACCATTGTCAAATAGACGCAAAGCTGTCCACTACCCGTCTTCTCCTTCTTCTTCTGTGATTTGCGGCAGCAGACTCTTCAAATGCTTATTACTGCCCCCTTCAGTTCACTACTACCCGTCAAAATAAAAGTCCGCTTTTTACCTCAAGGAATTGACAGAAATGACGATTGTACTATAGTGTAGCCTACTTCTAAAATAATAATAATAAATATAAACATTTAAGGAATATAATTTCCCCCTCATTTTTATTTAGTAAATCTCTGTTGTGCAGCCCTTTACGAAAAGCATAAAAGGATATAAGTTATTTTAATTTGATTACATTTTAAAGCATTGATTAAATTGTTAAAGCTTTATACATTAATATCATTACCACCATTTTTGATAGTATATTTGTATTATGTCATAAAAATACAGAATCCAGAAAAATTAAGTCGAACCAGAATTTATGAATTGTTATGAATTATTAATGATGAATATAAGTTGTTAAACTAATATATAATCAATGATGAAATCTACTTGAATGTTTTTGATGAATTAAAGTTGAATGAACACATGCTTTGTCAACCAAAAAAACCCTGTTTTGATTGTTTAATACCGTATACCGTGAAACCGTGATATTTTCTGAGACGATTATCATACCATCAACATCTATATAGTGTAATAGAAATGCCTTATAAATAAAGAACCAGGCATTTATAGCTGTATTTCGAAACTGCTTACTAATAACTCTTAATGTTGGGACAATGTCCTGAAGGAAATGGACGAAGGGACCGGCTTGACTCCTGAAGCCGTGAAGGAGCTATGAAGAGCCACTGACTTGGCTCTGAGAGCCACGAAACACACTGCACGTGCCGTGGGGCGCTCTATGGCGGCTTCGGTGGCCGCAGAACGCCATCTGTGGCTCAACCTGACCGAGATTCGGGAGAAGGAAAAGGTGTTTTTAATGGACGCACCCATCTCACAATCTGGGTTGTTTGGGGAGGCTGTTAGCGCTGTAGTGGATAAGTTCCGCTCAGCCAAAACTCAGTCGGCTGCTCTCAAACAATTTATGCCAAGGAGAGCAAGGGACTTTTCAACTCCCTCCTCTTACCTGCCGCAGGCTGTTGGGCCTTATGGCAGCAGCCTCCCCTGTGTTGCCCCTAGGGCTGCTTCACATTAGGCCATTCCTTTGGTGGATGAAGGAGCTGAGGTTACACCCCACTGTACCAGCTACTCGCCTTGTCAGAGTGTCGCGCAGTTGCTGTCGACACCTGTTAATGTGGCGAGACCCCTTCTTTCTCCGGAGCGGGGTGAGAATGGGTGCGATCCACCGTCGCCATATGATCACGACGGATGCATCAATGACAGGCTGGGGCGCGGTCTTCGAAGGAAGGCCGGCGAGTGGAGAGTGGAAGGAAGAGTTCCTCTTTTGGCATATAAACTGCCTGGAACTCAGGGCTGTCTTCCTGGCTTTGAAGTATTTTCTCCCCGTTCTCGGGGAGCATCATGTCATAGTCAGGACGGACAATATGGCGGTTGTGTCCCACATAAACCGCCAAGGAGGTTCAAGGTCGCGCACCCTGGACAGGCTTGCGCGCCATCTTCTCCTTTGGTCCCAAGACAAGTTCCTCTCTTTGAGGGCGGTTCACGTTCCGGGAGTACTGAACCTGGCGGCCGATTTTCTGTCGAGACAGAAGCTCAAGCCGGGGGAATGGATGTTGAACCGTCAGACGGTATCCCAGATCTGGGATCTGTTTGGCAAAGCGGAGGTGGACCTCTTTGCTTCTCAAGAGTCATCCCAGTGCCCGCTCTGGTTCTCCCTGAGTTTCCCGACGACTCTAGGCATAGATGCGTTCGCCCACCCATGGCCGAATGTCAGTCTGTACGCGTTTCCGCCAATAAAGCTGATTCCGGCAGTACTATGCAGAGTGAAGGTGAGCGGTGCCCGTCTCCTTCTCATAGCCCCATTCTGGCCCTCCCAGACCTGGTTCTCGGAGCTAACTCCCCTCTTGTATCGGCCTCCTTGGGAGATTCCGATCAGGCGGGACTTACTGTCCCAGCTTCAGGGCAAGATCTGGCATCCTCAGCCGGAGCTCTGGAAGTTGTGGGTATGGCCCATACAGGGCCAAGGGCTGTGATTGATGGTTTGCCTGCCGAAGTTCAGGAAACCATAGCCAGTGCCAGAGCCCCCGCTACCAGGAAGCTATACTCTTCCAAGTGGGGCGTCTTTGAATCGTGGTGTTTGACTCGTGCAATCGACCCAGTTAACTGCCCTGTTGGTCCAGTGCTGGAGTTTTTGCAAGAAAGGCTGACAGCGGGGGCGGCTGCTACCACCCTTAGGGTTTATGTAGCGGCCATTGCAGCTCGGAGAGAGCTGGATGAGATCCCCTTGGGGAGGCATCGGTTGGTCTCCGCTTTCATGCGTGGGGCCAGACGCCTTAGGCCTGTTCGCCCCATGGCAGTTCCTTCTTGGGACTTGTCAGTCGTCCTCGAAGGACTAGTGACGGCCCCTTTTGAGCCCTTAGAGTCAGCTTCGGATCGGATACTGACTCTTAAGGTTGTTCTTTTACTGACGCTTACGTCACTGAAAAGAGTTGGAGATCTGCAGGCTTTTTCTGTCAGTGAAACGTGTATGGACTTTGCCCCGGGTCTAGTCAAAGTTACCCTGCGGCCTAGGCCGGGTTACATTCCCAAGGTCTTGTCCACGTCGTTTCGTTCTCAAGTGGTCACTCTTCACTCTTTCCATCCCCCTCCCTTTGCTTCAAGTGAGGATGAGAGACTCCACATGCTCTGCCCGGTCAGGGCATTGAAGCTGTATGTGGATCGCTCCAAGGTTTGGAGAAAATCTCCCCAGTTATTGATCTGTTTTGGTGCTGGTCGCCGCGGGCTTGCCACGTCAAAGCAGAGGATTTCTCACTGGGTGAGAGACGCCATTTCGCTGGCTTATGAGGCGCGGGAACTCCCTTCACCTCTTAGTCTTCGGGCGCATTCTACTAGAGGCGTAGCCTCCTCTCAAGCTCTTTTTAGAGGGGTACCCCTGGAGGATATTTGTGTTGCGGCAGGATGGTCCTCTCAGCACACCTTTGTCAGGTTTTACAACCTTGACGTTGATACGGCTCCAGGTTCTCAGGTCCTGTCTGTTTGAACCGACCGTATGTTGTTGGTTCATTATTGGGCCAGATAGGCAGCGTTTTCAGCTTGGCGTGTTTGGTATATCGTTCCCGATGCGTAAAGCTAAGCTACGCAGCGTTGAGTTACCTATGAAAGAGAACGTCTCGGGTTACTTGCGTAACCCTTGTTCTCTGAATAGGGAACGAGACGCTGCGTTTGCTGCCAAGCTCCTCACGCTGCCGACAGGGTTCTTTTCGGCAGAGAAATCTGAGGAGTGGATGGCGCGTTCGCCAGTATGACCTGACGACGTCATTGCGTCAGAGACGGCGTCGCACCATCAGCCAATGAATTGGCATGATTCTATATGGGCTCAGACTCGGTCACGCGGAAGGCGTTCCCGATGCGTAAAGCTAAGCTACGCAGCGTCTCGTTCCCTATTCAGAGAACAAGGGTTACGCGAGTAACCCGAGACGTTTTGAAGTTTTGGGAGAAAACTTTTTTTAAGATATAAGATATTTCTGCTATCTTTTTTTTCTCACACTTTAATAAACCACTATTTAAACACCGTTCAAGCTATCCGCAAGCCGATCGCAATTTAGCATCTTCGGTGTCTTGGCATCATGTTGACAAAGTTTGGTGTGAACTACTTGTTTCTTCTTGGAGAAGTATGAATTAGTTTGCAGCTTGATTATTCCAGAAATTGACATTAAAATAAAAATAGCCGGCTTCCTGTTGGTCATAGCTAATGAGTGTAAATTAGAAAGTTGTCCGGCTTGATGAGAACAATATATGTACTGAGATTGGTGACTGTAGCTAAAATTAACCCCCCAAGTTTTAACAAAAGGTGGCGCTATATAGTGCCTCCTCCACGCCCGTTTATGAGCTTTTGCCAGTGTCTATCTATAATTAATACTGATGTGTGTGTTGAGTTTTATGAAATTCTAAACATCTTAAGTGCCTCAAAATCACCAGAAGATATATTGAGGTTTGACACGTTGCCATGGCAACAATATTTTAGATATCAATATTCCCTTGACAGTTTCACATCGGCCGTTTTTTGACATTATTCTGATGAAGTTTGAAGCAAATTGGGTAAAAGTAAGATGCTGAATTCAAAGCATTTTGAAAATGACACACTTCCTGCTGCCAGTTGGTGGCGCTATAACTTTGCCTCATAATTGTCACATCGATGCGATCGGCTTCATACACCGAACAAACCACTGAAGTGTGATCAAAATCAGACAATGTATGTGGACTTTATTAGACACTTCCTGTATCTCAATTCTCGCCATAACTTCATTGCCTCGCCACGGGCAAACCATTCGAGATATCAAAAATCACTCCGCAATTTAGCATCCCCAATGTCTTGAGATCACATTAACCGGGTTTGGGGCTCGTCTGTTGAAAATCCTGGGAGGAGTATTTCAAATTCCAGAGCATGTGCTTTTTAAACAGCCCTGAATAGCCGACTTCCTGTTGGGTGGAGCCCATGACATGTGACACAAAAGTTGTTCGGCTCGATGAGATCTATATGTGTACCGAGTTTCATATGAATACGTGCAAGTATGTGTGAGCTACACATCAAGTTTTCTGATGGTGTTCCAGGGGGCGCTGTAGAGCCTCTGTGCCACGCCTGGGTCCCAGCCTCAGCGGCGTCCTAACTGCCGCGGGTTCCAATGTGTGTGCAAATTTTCAAGAGTTTTTGACCATGTTAAGCCCCCCAAAAATGCCCGGATAGTCAAAAAAAAAAAAAAAAAGAATCCTAAGGAAAACAATAGAATAGCTGACTTCCTGTTGGGCGTAGCCCATGACATGCGGTGCAAAAGTTGTTCGGCTCGATGAGATCTATATGTGTACCGAGTTTCATATTAATACGTGCAAGTATGTGTGAGCTACACATCAAGTTTTCTGATGTGTTCCAGGGGGCGCCGTAGAGCCTCTGTGCCACGCCCGGGTCCCAGCCTCAGCGGCGTCCTAACTGCCGCGGGTTCCAATGTGTGTGCAAATTTTCAAGAGTTTTTGACCATGTTAAGCCCCCCAAAAATGCCCGGATAGCCTCAAAATCACCAAAAAAAGAATATTGAGGTTTGACGCGTTGCCATGACAACAGTATTTTAGATATCAATATTCCCTTCACAGTTTCACATCGGCCGTGTTTTTACAGTATTCTGATGAAGTTTGAAGCAAATTGGGTAAAAGTAAGATGGTGAATTCAAAGCATTTTGAAAATGACACACTTCCTGTTGCCAGTTGGTGGCGCTATAACTTTGCCTCATAATTATCGGCTTCATACACCGAACAAACCACTGAAGTGTGATCAAAATCAGACAATGTATGTGGACTTTATTAGACACTTCCTGTATCTCAATTCTCGCCATAACTTCATCGCCTCGCCACGGGCAAACCATTCAAGATATCAAAAAACGTGAAGAAATTGACAGAAATTACGATTGTATTATAATGTAGATCACTTCTAAAATAATAATAATAACAAATAGAACAATTTAAGGAATATGATTTCCCCCTCATTTTAATTTACTAAATCTCTATTGTGCAGCCCTTTATGAAAGCATAAAATGATAAAAGTTATTTTCATTTGATTACATTTTAAAGCATTAATTAAATTGTTAAAGCTTTATACATTAATTTCATTACCACCATTTTTGATAGTATATTTGTATTAAGTCATAAAAATACAGAATCCAGAAAAATTAAGTCAAACCAGAATTTATGAATTGTTATGAATTATATTAATGATGAATATAAGTTGTTAAACTAATATATAAATCATTGATGAAATCTACTTGAATGTTTTTGATGAATTAAATTTGAATGAACATGCTTTGTAAAGCAAAAAAACCCTGCTCAGATTGTTTAATACCATGATACCATGCAAAAAAACACCAACAACAACCAAAAATGACTGATCATTTTTTTTCTGGTGATTAAAGATATGTTTAAAAGTCTCTCTCTCTCTCTCTCTCCTCTCTCTCTCCTCTCCCTCTCCCTCTCCCTCTCTCCCTCTCTCTCTCTCCCTCTCTCTCTCTCTCTCTCTCTCCCTCAACCCTCCTCACTGTCACACTGAAAAGACAGCCCCCTCCATTCCACTTCACACACACAGGGCCGGCCCTGCACACACACACACACACACACACACACACACACACACACACACACACCACACACACACACACACACACACACACACCACACACACACACACACACACACACACACACACACACCCACACACACACACACACACACACACACACACACACACACACACACACACACACACACACACACACACACACACACACACACACACACACACATATACACACACTCATAGAAGAGAGTAGACTGAGATGAAATGCCTGATAGTTTTTTTAATTTTCTCTCATCCATAGAGTTTTGTAAAGTCATGAAACTAACCATACTTCCTCAGAATGACTTTTTCCCTGCATGTAAAAAGTTTCAAAGTTTTTGTAAACTGCACTTTAAAGATATAAGAAAATTTCTGCTATCTTTTTTTACCCTCACTTTAATAAACCACTATTTAAACACCGTTCAAGCTATCCGCAAGCCGTTCGCAATTTAGCATCTTCAGTGTCTTGGCATCATGTTGACAAAGTTTGGTGTGAACTACTTGTTTCTTCTTGGAGGAGTATGAATTAGTTTGCAGCTTGATTATTCCAGAAATTGACATTAAAACAACAATAGCCGGCTTCCTGTTGGTCGTAGCTAATGAGTGTAAATTAGAAAGTTGTCCAGCTTGATGAGAACAATATATATACTGAGTTTGGTGACTGTAGCTAAAATTAACCCCCCGTGTTTTGACAAAAGGTGACGCTATAGAGTGCCTCCTCCACGCCCGTTTATGAGCTTTTGCCAGTGTCTATCTATAATTAATACTGATGTGTGTGTTGAGTTTTATGAAATTCTAAACATCTTAAGTGCCTCAAAATCACCAGAAGATATATTGAGGTTTTACACGTTGCCATGGCAACAGTATTTTAGATATCAATATTCCCTTGACAGTTTCACATCGGCCGTTTTTTGACATTATTCTGATGAAGTTTGAAGCAAATTGGGTAAAAGTAAGATGCTGAATTCAAAGCATTTTGAAAATGACACACTTCCTGCTGCCAGTTGGTGGCGCTATAACTTTGCCTCATAATTGTCACATCGATGCGATCGGCTTCATACACCGAACAAACCACTGAAGTGTGATCAAAATCAGACAATGTATGTGGACTTTATTAGACACTTCCTGTATCTCAATTCTCGCCATAACTTCATCGCCTTGCCACGGGCAAACCGTTCAAGATATCAAAAATCCCTCCGCAATTTAGCATCCCCAATGTCTTGAGATCACGTTCACCGAGTTTGGTGCTCGTGTGTTGAAAATCCTGGGAGGAGTATTTCAAATTCCAGAGCATGTGCTTTTTAAACAGCCCTGAATAGCCGACTTCCTGTTGGGCGGAGCCCATGACATGCAGCGCAAAAGTTGTTCAGCTCGATAAGATCTATATGTGTACCGAGTTTCATATGAATACGTGCAAGTATGTGTGAGCTACACATCAAGTTTTCTGATGGTGTTCCAGGGGGCGCCGTAGAGCCTCTGTGCCACGCCCGGGTCCCAGCCTCAGCGGCGTCCTAACTGCCGCGGGTTCCAATGTGTGTGCACATTTTCAAGAGTTTTTGACCATGTTAAGCCCCCCAAAAATGCCCGGATAGTCGATAAAAAATAAAATAAAATAAAAGAATCCTAAGGAAAACAATAGGGCCCTGCGCCTTCCTGGCTTGGGCCCTAAAAAAAGAGTCCTAAGGAAAACAATAGGGCCCTGCGCCTTTCTGGCTTGGGCCCTAAAAAAAGAATCCTAAGGAAAACAATAAGGCCCTGCGCCTTTCTGGCTTGGGCCCTAATAATAAACAACACAGATACAATAGGGTCCTCGCAACATCGGTGCTCGGTCCCTAATAAACGGAGCAGATTCAATAGGGTCCTCTGCACCATCGGTGCTCGGTCCCTAAAAAAAGAATCCTAACGAAAACAATAGGGCTGTTGTGTCAATTCATAGTTACAAGGTGTATTGAGCACTCCAGCCTAGATTCACCCAGGACACTCAGAGCACTCCCAACCTACAGGGGGCAATCATGCAACGAAGTTGGTGGAACCAACTTCTCAGGAAGTGCTCTTGGGACCATATTTACCTGCGCACCCAAAGGAGGGCATGGCATTGAAATGTTTGGTAAGAGCTCGGTTGGCCCGCTCACCCGTTCCTGAAGAGATACTATGACCACAGCTCCTCATCATCCAAAGACGCAACTGGTAGGACAGAGTGTGATTGAATGTGTTGAGGTCATGTTGTATATGACTTTTGCTTGGGTTGTAACGTGCAATTTAAGTTAAATAGTTAAAGACTTTATCATGTGATCGTTGAACTTGGAAGTAACGTTACTCTAAGCATGTGTATTGTTTAATTATTACTTTGAGAAAGTGTTATTGAGATTTATTTGTAACTAATTCATGTCTTTTGTTTGTGTATCTTAAAGGTTATCAACCTATTCTGTTCCATCCCTATCTATCAAACCATCTTTAAGAAAATAAAGTGGAAAAAGAGTGAACAGATTTGAGTTGTCCTTTGCGTCCATCAGAGATTAAGCAGTTTGTCAAGTTTGGGCAGAGCTGTGGTCAGTCAGAAAACACACAGAACTTGACAGTTGATAACCAGCGTGGCAGTGAGGACAAGGATCAAAGGCCTGAAGTCATAACTGTCGACGCAAAGGAAGAATTGACTGGAAACTCTTCACCATGGCAAAGGAAACTCTTGGGAAAACAGTCAAGCAACTGAGGCAAGAGCGGACTTTAGCTAAATCTGCTTTCACCAAGCAAGCAAACTACCTGAGCAGAGGTGCAGATGGTATGATTAAGGATGAACTACAAGAGGAGTTCAGCAAACTCAGTTCCCTGGCAAGGTATGTCAGCGGTGCAAATGATGACTACAGGGCTGGCCTACTGGCAGACGCTGAAGCGGGAACTGAGGAGGGTGAAGAAGTCAAGCTCGACAAGCACCAGCAGGCTGAGCTTGAAAAGACAATGGAAGAGTGCGACACGAGATTGGGGGAAATCCGTGAAGCAGTCCAATCCAACCTCTGGCCAAGATATGGCAAAGAGGAGGTAGACTCTGCAATCCAAGAAGCGGAAAATGCCTGTGACAGAGCCCAAGCGAGCCCCATCACTGCTATCAATAGAGACGGCTATGAACTACAGCTGGAAAGAGCGAGGAGGCTAATCCATGATGCAACTGTAAGCCTGAAAGACTGGGAAAGATGGATCCCACATGATCAAACAGCACACCTAAAAGGGAGATTGAAAGACCTGAGAACATTCGGCAGCAACCTCGAGGCCAGAAGAGCAGAATTCATCACCGCACAAAAAATTGCAGAGGAGGAAAGAAGAGGACCAGAGCCTCAACCAACGGCAGTTCCACAACCAGTGGTGAGGATAAAGCCGACCAGTCTACCTAAGTTCACTGGGTTTAGGAGGAATTTTCACAGATGGAGGAGAGACTGGGGAAGCCTGCAAAAGCAGGGAGAGCCGACTGGCTCAGTGGAGGTGAAGAAGTTCCAACTCCTTGACAGTGTGGACGAGAGAATATGTAGAGACCTGCGCCTGTCAACATACAACAGTGCTGAAGACATATTTAGGGTACTTCAGAACAGGTATGGAAACAAGTCAACAATTGCCTTGGAGATAATTGAGGACCTAGAGAGGATCCCTCCTTTAAAGTCACACCAGCCCAGGAAGGTAATTGACCTAATTCAAGCTGTGGAAAAGGCCCTGAATGACCTCACGGAGCTTGAAAGCACTGGAGCCATAAAAAATCCCCTTGTGATCAGATCCATAGAGAGCAAGCTGCCAGATAATATGAAGAGGGACTGGCTGACATTCATGGTCAATCCAAGAAATGGAGTCACACCTGATAATCACTTTGACATCCTTCTTACATTCTTGAAGACACAAGAGGACATTCTAGAGAAACTAGACCAACTGGGTGTAGGTGAAAAACCTGAAAAGAAAGCTATGTACCTGGAGAAGAAGTATGCCTCCACAAAGTCCACGAGGATAGGAGGATGTGTTGTATGTGGAGAGGAAAAGCACCGTGAGAAGATCTTCTTTTGTAAGCAGTTCAAAGAACTAAGGCCTGGTGAGAAGCTAAATGCTGTCGAAAGGCTGGGAGCATGCAGAAGATGCCTCAGATGTCATGCAGAGGATGATGAATGTACAGACACTTACCTGTGCAAGAACAGAGACTGCAAAAGAGGAAGCTCTTCAGATCACCATTTCTTTCTCTGCCTGAAAGGAGGATTCAAGGGGAAAGAATCTGTGAAAGTGGGAAAACCCAGCACCAGAAGGCAAACATTCACAGAGGAGCAAGAGAAATTAATATCTGAACTCACCCCAGACATGGCAGAAAAATTCAGGAGAGCCTTCACCAACATGGCTGCGAAATCTCACTGCACTGGAAGAAGCCTTCCTGGAGTGATGGACTCAAGCACACATGAGTTACCAGTTATTCTTATGCTTCTCAAAGTAACCACCAATGCTGGACAGAAAATTGGAACTCTCATTGACTTAGCATCAGATACCAACTACATCACTCATATAGCTGCCAGTAGACTGAAGCTTCGGAGTGAAAAGATCACGCTTGTCGTCCATGGAGTTGGAGGCATGGTCATGAAAGTAAAGACCAAAAGATACTTACTCAAGGTAAGAGTCAAGACACCTAGAGGCACGGAGAAAGCTCATGAGCTGATCTGTTATGGGTTGGATGAAATTGCAAAAGTTCACAGAGTAATCAAAGCACAGCAACTCATGAAGTTTTTCCCCGATACCAACCTGGAAGATCTTCACAGACCAGAACATGTTGAGCTTCTCATAAGCCACCGTGAAGGAAGACTCGCTCCACAGAGAGTAAAGGTAGTAGGAGATCTGGTCCTGTGGGAAAGCCCTTTAGGAAAAACCGTTGGCGGAGCACATCCAGACCTCTGTGAAGGAGTGGACATGGCCCTGCACAATTCTGAGACTCACTTTGCACGATCAATGAGAATCACAGCAGTGAAGTATCAAGAAATTGCTGAGATGCAAGAATCTAGAGCTGAAACCAAAAGCACTGTTGTTGGCAGAGAGTTCTTGGACTGGTGGAGGTGGGACAGCATTGGTGCGGCCTGCGAACCCATGTGTGGAGGATGCCGGTGTGGTAACTGTCAACCAGGAGGCAAAGACATGACTCTGAGCGAGGAAAGAGAGCTTGAGATGATCAGGCAAGGCCTCAGCTATGTGAAGTCAGATGCGCATAGTCAGGAGCCTCACTGGGACACAAAATACCCCTGGATTGAAGACCCAAGTTCCCTGCCCAACAACAGAAACGCAGTGGAGGCCACGTTTCTGAGGACAGAGAAACAGCTCAAGAAAGAACCAGAGTGGTGTGCTGCATACACAAGTCAAGTCCATGAGATGGTGGAAAGGAAAGCAGCAAAGAAACTCAGTAAAGAGACCATTGCTGACTGGAAAGGACCAGTATGGTACGTCAGTCACTTGGTGGCGCCAAACCCACACTCTGTGACAACACCTGTCCGACTGGTGTGGAACAGCAGCCAGAAGTTTAGAGGAATCAGCATGAATGACCTTCTCCTGAAAGGGCCTGATGTACTTAATCCCATCCGAGCAGTGCTACTAAGGTTCAGGAGAGGAGTCCATGCTGCCCTCGGCGACATCAGGAAGATGTACAATTCTGTGTGGCTTGAAGACCTAGAGATGCACCTCCATAGATTTCTCTGGAGAAACAATGAAGATGGAGAAATTGAGGAATATGCCATCACCAGGGTCAATATTGGCGATCGACCAGCAGGGTGCATCGCACAACTGGCCATGAGAGAGACAGCAAAGCTGCCCATGTTCACTCATCTGGAGGAGGAGCGGAGAGTCCTTGAAGAGGATTCCTATGTAGATGACATCCTGACATCCCATAATGACCTGGAAAAGCTAGACAAAACCACCAAAAAAGTCGAAGAAATTCTGAAGGCAGGTGGATTCTTCCTCAAGCCGTGGGTCCGGTCAGGCCAAAGTGGGAGGCAGACGTCTACATCAGAACATCCAGCATCGTTAGATCAAGTCTTCATTCTCCCCAACCAAATGAGAGAAGGAGACAACAAAGCCCTTGGAGTTGGTTACCTGGTCAAACCAGACAAACTTTACCTCATGACCTCGATAAACTTCTCAAAGAGAAAAAAGAAGATGAGAATTAGCCAAAATCTCGTCGAAGAAGAGGTGAGAAAAA